>JAJPUD010000099.1:866220-901808 GCA_023553655.1 Myrmecobius fasciatus | reverse complement strand
GTGGATATCCTGCCATCTAGGGGAGGGGTGGGGAGTTGGGGGGAAAAAGTTGTAACAGAAAGCTATGTAAGGGTTATTGTTGAAGAATTACCCACACATATGTTATGCAAATAAAATAAAATTAAAAAAAAAAAGAAAGGTTGTGATGAGGATTCAGTAACCTATGGATAGTACTATGCAAATCTTAATGTGTGATATAAAATGTTAGCTATTATTATTAGTGATGGATCACAAATCTTATAGATGATGACTGATAAAAGCTGTAAAAGCAAAGAATACCTCTCTATGAATCTAAATCCTTTACCTTTTAATTTATAGATTTAAACAATAATACCTAAGAGTGCAATCACACCATTAGAGTTTTGTAAGATTGAAATATAGTGAAAGATGTTTTTTTTAAAAAAAGAAAAATGTCCTTCCAAATTTGGCAAAAATATGCAATTGAACCTTTTTACCCAAATGGGATTGCATTTGGAATAATAGGTCCATATATGTATGCATTTTTTGTCTATATCTTTTAACTTGTTCAAAGGAGACAAGTTTCCTGGCCTTTCTTAAGGAGTTGTGGGTACCAAAAATGTGGTGTTAAGTCAGTCACTAAGAAGGGTGGACAATCCAATACAAACTCATATCACTTCTGAGCAATTCCCTAATACCACAGATTTAGAGCTGGAAGGAGGCCATACTAATTTTACAGACAAGGTAACAGCTCCAGAACTTAAGAAATTTTCCCAGGATCACACAATCATGACTGATAAAATAAGAATTTGAACTAGGGTCCTCTGACTCTTAAATCCATTGACCTTTCCACTGAATTTGGCCAACCCGGCTGGCTTTGTGCCTCAGTTCCCTTACTTAGCCAGAAAAGAGGTTGAGTTCTAAGGTCCAGCTTTAATGATCTATAACTCCATTATTCTACCTCCACCTCTTTTAATACTTGATTATAATAACTGAAGAAGCAATTCTGAGGGGAAGAAATATATCTGAGACTTTGGGAGTCCTAAGACAAACACACTTTCTTATATGATCATTCCCAAATTTTCTGCTTTTTAATTTTGTCTACAGTAATTGCCTTAGATAACTCTTCAGCAAGGAAGATGGGCTCAACATTAACTCAACAGATGAGTTCAGCTCCCTTGCAATGAAAGAATTTAATACTGAAAAAAAATAAAGTGAAGAGGCATGAAAATAAGCTCTTTTCTCCATTTAAGGATCTAAGTTATCTGGATTTTAATAAATGGACTCAGTGATAGACTGAGACTTGCATCACTGAGGCAAGACTGACTATAGACTCATAAAACTACTAAAGTCTATAGCGAGTTGAAATCTTAAGTGGTAGAAGGCCACACATGGCATTGAGGTCAGAGGAACCTTGAAGGATGCATTTTAATGATATCTAGGAAAATTTAAAGCATGAACAGAAAATTTGATTCCTGGTTCACAATAGGTCATTATGTATAATTGTTTTACACCATTTGCTTCAGACTTTGTCTAATTAGTATATTGCTTCAATGTGAATAGACTTTTCATATATTTTTAATCAATTTCCTGATGCAAAAAAATGTTATCAATGTGTCTTGTGGTGCATGTAAATGACAAAATTTTAGGACCCCCAAACCTTGCTGAATTATTTAATTAAATCTCCGGAAATAATACAAGACAAGATCAATTCTACCTCTGTCTAGTCTCTCTGCCCCTGCTTGGTCTTCCAATCTATCCCCCATGCACAGGTCTTATTTTTTTTTTCTCCTTTAACAGTCTCAACCATTGGGAAGAAATATATGCCAACCTCTCTTTAAACGGAGTTGGTCTATTGATTATTGTACTAGAGAAAAATGTGCTTTTTCAGGGCAAATTAATATTGGAATTTGGAGTTATTATTGAACTACTGCCTTGACTATAATTTTCAGTTGCTTCTTGTCTGCTTCCCTCAGTTTTCATAGATTTAGAGTTTTAAAGGACCTGAGTATATATATAATCCAGTCTCCTGATTTTAGATAACTTGCCTGAAGTCACACAGGTTAAATGACATATAGCCAGAACTTGATTTCAGTTCCTTCTGGGTCCAAATATACTGCAATCTATCTCATTGTGACATTAACTATAAATCAACAATAACACTAAGAAGAGTATGATGGTCCCCATACATTTAGTCTTAGGAAAATTGGAGTTGTGAATCCTCCACCTATAGGATTAAAAAACCCAAACTACACTTAATTTTAATTAGTTATCCTGTCTTCTTTTAAGTGTGAATAATTTAAGTATTAATAAATTGAAGAATCCCCGCAAATAATGCCACAAAACAGAAATTTAAGAGTTATAAATCCCCTGCACTTTCTTTAATCTCTCCTGCTTTCTCCACTCCTTCCTTCTTCCATTTTTTGCTTAGTCTCCTGCTAGATGTTTCCTGGCAAAATTCTATTTGCCGAAATAGCGGATGGATGAGAAAGGAGTTGTGATGAGAGAACATTGTTGCTCCATCTACGGGGAGAGGTGGTGGATCACTGAAGGGGTTTTGAACAGCTAGGAAAAAGCATTGATCAAATAGAAAAATGGCCTTAACAGTTGGTTTGCAGAAATGAATTTAAAATTTGACCATCACTGGCTTTGAGAAAATGTTTCTTGAAAAACACAGGATGATGAAGGAAACCTAAGAGAGAGAGGATTCAAAATATAAAGCAATAAATTTCCATTTCAAGAAAAGCCTATATCAAAAATACAACATATAATGTTCAGAACTGTCCATCTTTGCTTCTTTGTAAGTTTCTTTTTTTCTCTGCTGTGCATTTTTTACTTTATTTTTTTCCTCTTTTCTCTCTTTCTGCCCCACTCCCCCACTAAAATTAATCTTGGATATACATATACATATATATATACACATCTACATATAGAGGCATACATAAATATAAATATATACATACACAATACATACAAAATATACATTAGATACCCATGTATATACCTATATATCTACATAACATCTAAATATAATATGGATATATTAGATATCTATAATCATACCCACACGAATACCTTCATATGCATCTATGTAAGTCAATACTATGCTTGTGTCCCTAAGAAATTGTTTATTTTATAAATCTCGGCATAAATCAGTCGTAATGTTAGTGGAGAGCAGTGAAGTGGGAGTCATCTATAAACGTATGTAATGCAAATGCATCAGTAAAACCGAAAGTGATGAAATAATTGTGATAATAATGCTGAACAGCTGGCATTAATACGGGGCTTTGAGGCTTGATGCTTTCTGGTGAGTTTGTTTTGGTGGGGGAGGGGAGGCACTTCACCCAGCCTCACAAGTTCCTCGTCTCGGCGGTCCGGTCCGCCGAGGACTCGGGGCCAGCGGCGAAGCCCCGGGATGGGACCCGCAAACCCTGAAGTCGGGGTCGCCTCTGTGTGTCCGGTCTCTTCATACTTGCGCTCGGGGTCCGAGGCCAGCAGGACCTTGCCAGTTCAGGGGCTGACTGGCAAAGCCGCGAGCACAAAAGTACGTGGCAGTGGGGCCCGGCTTTACCCGCCCCCTGCTGGGCTGAGCCCTAGCGGGGCCGTCCCCGGCGCGGGGTCCGCCTCCTCGTCGCGTAGTCTGCGCCGCCGCACGTGTGCGAGCTCCCGCGACAGGCTCGGTGTCCATCTGGAAGGGAGGTGCAGGCGGCGGCGGTCGTCGATGTTCCGCGGCCTCGGTTGCCGGCTCTTGCGCTCCTGCTTCGCCGTTCCTCCCGGCCTCCGGCGGCACTTCCCTCGCCTCCCCGAGATCGCAGGAAGTGTTTTGGCCTCCCTCGGCGCGGTTCCCAGTTCTCTCTCCGCTAACCCACCCTCGGGCCAGAACCTCGGAGCCCCGAGCCCCAGTCCTGTGCCCGCTGGTGAGTAGGAATTTCGCGCGCCTCTGGCTCTAAATTGGAATCTTAGTCCCTATTCGCCTCCATTACCTGTTATGTCCCCGGGAGCGGGGCCTGAGTCATTCCCAGCGCCCCTGCTCCTTCATTCACCCAGACCCCGACTCCGCCCTCTTCCAGGCTCTCATCCCGGCCTTGGGGTCTACCCTCTCCACCCCTTCTCAGTGCTTGGCATAATGCGTACCTTCCCATCTCCGCTGCACTTTCTTTAATCTCCTGCTTTCTCCACTCCTTCCTTCTTCCATGTGCTTAGTCTCCTGCTAGACGTTTCCTGGCAAAATTCTATTTGCCGAAATAGCGGATGGATGAGAAAGGAGTTGTGATGAGAGAACATTGTTGCTTCATCTATGGGGAGAGGTGGTGGATCACTGAAGGGGTTTTGAATAGCTAAGAAAAAGTATTGATCAAATAGGAAAACGGCGTATGTACTTCTACTGGGAATCCTTGGCTCCATCCATCGGGATGCATGCAGCATCTGGAGTGAAAGCCTAAATTCAAATATGACCCCAGACTCTTACCAGCCTTGTCACTTAACCTGTCTGCTTTTCATACAAAGATGGCAATAACATGCACCTCCTAGAATTATGAGGATAAAATGGAAATATTTGTAAGGAGATTGGCTCTATCCAAATGTTTTCCAAAGCCACAGACTTTGTATCTTTCCTGTGAAAAGGATTGGAGCAATCATTTGAATCTCTTGTCAAGCAGTCAGTAATCAGGTTTTGTAGGACCTTATTTCCCAAAAGAAGTCTTAAATGGTTCCAATGTCCAAACTTTCCTTTTTGCCAGTGTCAGGTAAAATGCTTAAAATAAGGAAGAACTTTTTAACTGTTAACAAGAGTCTAACAATAGAATGGGCTTTTCCTTCTTGAGGTTTCATAGCAGTGAATTCTTGTTCACAAATAAGGGCAATTTGTTGGCAGTAGAAAGCATAAAGGAAGATTCATCTTCCTGAGTTCATATCCAGCCTCTGTGGCTTATTAGCAGTGTAGCCCTAGGCAAATTCATTTATCCCTATTTGCTTTAGTTGCCTCCTATACAAAATGAGTTGGAGAAGTAAATGGCAAACTACTCCAGAATCTTTGCCAAGGAAAACCCCTAAAATGGGGTTTAACAAACAAAGAAAAAGTGATTAGAGAAGTCCAACTGGCCTCTTGCCAATAATTCTATAAAGAGGATAAGATAGAAGTTGGATAAGATGCTTTCTAGGTTTCTTCCAACTCTTTTAAGATTTACTTTTTTAAAAAATTTAATTTTTTTCAAGCAACAGGCACTTCTTCCTCATTTAAAAAAAGATAGAAAAACAATAGATGCACATAGCCTAATTTACTTTTTATATCTGTACAGGAGGAATACATGGATAAAGAGTTACATAGCATTGGTAATGAGAATTGTGTGGTTTTGTCTTCTGATTGGACTTGGACCTGAAACATAAGAGAATGGATCTGAAAATCTGATTTATGTGCTGAGCTGCCTTTAACAGGGCATCTTTCCCTTCTCATCTTGTATGGTTTTTCCTCCCATGTCTTCCATAGTGTATGTCCATATCACCCCCTTTTTTGCTTCATAACCAATCATGCATATTTTGGGTGGAGGATACACTTTATTTTTTTTATTTATTTTTTAAATTTATTAATACTTTTTATTGGCAAAACATATGTATGGGTAATTCCTAAACATTAACCCTTACAAAGCTTTCTGTTACATATTCCCTCCCCACCCCTCCCCTAGATGGCAGGATATCCACTACATGATAATTATGTTAGAATACTTAAGAAATCGAATATATGTATACTTATTTCCACACATCATTTTTTGTGCAGGAGAAATCGTATCTACAAGAAAGAATAATCCGATAAAGGAAATACAATGCAAGCAAACCTCAATAGAGAACATGAAAATGTTATGTTGTGGTCCACACTTCACATCCCTCTCTCTGGGTGTATATGGCTCTCTTCACTGAACAATTGGAACTGGTTTGAAGCATTTCATTGTTGAAGAGAGTCATGTCCATTAGAATTGATCCTCATATAGTATTGTTGTTGCCATGTATAATGATCTCCTGGTTCTGCTCACTTCACTGAGCATCAGTTCATGCAAGTCTCTCCAGGCCTCTCTGAAATCGTCCTGCTGGTCGTTTCTTACAGAACAATAATATTCCATAATATTCATATATCATAATTTATTCAGCCATTCTCCAATTGATGGGCATCCATTCAGTTTAGAGGATACACTTTAAAGGAGTTGTGGATATTCTCTCCTTATTCAGAGTGCTACTCATCCATGGCTAATCCACTCTGCAATTCTCTTGTCCATATCTTCTTGTAAATCCCATATAATTTTTGGGTGATCTTCCACTAGATCTCTTGACATTTACATAGATAGAAGTGAAGTGCACATGAATTATTCACTAATTTATCACTCATTTAGCATTTTGTTCTTTTACATTCTCTTGCACACATATATGAATATATGTATTTATATGTATATATATATATGTGCATCTTATTTACTTTTTATTCCCCCTACACACTTCTTTGTTGGTAACATGTTATAGTGTATTCATAAATACCATGTGTCTCCCTTTAGTCCTTTGGGTAACCTGCAACTTTAGTTCTTGGGAGAATGTGATATTTAATTACTGAGGGTGATATAGCATCACCAGACGAATATTGATGTTAAAATGATGGATGTTTCAGGAAGAAAGTTAGGGTCATGGAAAGGCTTTGCATAGTTTTTCTAAACTGGTTTTCCTTTTAGTCAATTTTTGGTCCAATACACTGTCCATCAAAACACTCCTCCTAGAATTAGACTAATTCTATGGACATTCAACTCCCCAACATTGTTCATCCTTGTCAGAGGACCGTTGCTATCAGGAGAGCAATATCCTGACTTACAAGTGAATTGGATTTAAGTGAGGCAAAGCTGTGCCATATCTTCAGTCTCACTGTCTCCTCCAGACTGCTTGGATTCCAGTGGCAAGATATAGGTCAAGATGAGTAGCAAATTCTGGATTTGGAGTCAGAGAACCTGAGTTATTGCCCTAGTTCACTACCTTTGTGACCTTGGTCATATTTCTCAATTTCTTTGGTCTTCTTTTTTTTTTTTCTTCTTGTTCTTCATCATCATTCTCGTCGAATGAATGAATAAACAATTTCTTAAGCCTACTATGTGCAAAGCTTCTTTCTAAACTGCAGAAACACAAATGGAAAATTATATAGTCACTGTTCTCAAGGTACTCCCATTCTAATGAGGCAGAGAACCTGAAAATCAAGTAGAAGTGAGTCCCATCATTCTTAGGTTACAGCAGCAAAGTAGATAGTAATGCTTCTTAAAAGTCATTTCCTCTATGAAATTAAAACTATTTGTAGTCATATGAAAAGGTGCTCCAAATCACTATTGATCAGAGAAATGCAAATCAAGACAACCCTGAGGTACCACTACACACCTGTCAGATTGGCTAAAATGACAGGAAAAGTTAATGATGATTGTTGGAGGGGATGTGAGAGGGCTGGGACACTGATGCATTGTTGGTGAACTGTGAACAGATACAGCCATTCTGGAGAGCAATTTGGAGCTATGCTCAAAAAGTTCTCAAACTGTGCATACCCTTTGACCCAGCAGTGTTTCTGTTGGGCTTGTATCCCAAAGAGGTCATAAAGGAAGGAAAGGGCCCCACATGTGCAAGAATGTTTGTGGCAGCTCTTTTTTGTAGTGGCTAGAAACTGGAAACTGAGTGGAGAATGGCTGAATAAATTATGGTATATGAATGTTATGGAATATTATTGTTCTGTAAGAAATGACCAGCAGGATGATTTCAGAGAGGCCTGGAGAGACTTGCATGCACTGATGCTGAGTGAAATGAGCAGAACCAGGAGATCATTATATACGGCAACAACAATATTATATGATGATCAATTCTGATGGACATGGCTCTCTTCAACAATGAAATGTTTCAAACCACTTCCAATTGTTCACTGAAGAAAGCCATATACACCCAGAGAGAGGGATATGAAATGTGGACCACAACATAACATTCTCATTCTCTTGATTGATGTTTGCTTACATTGTGTTTCCTTTATCTGATATGTCTTTTGTGTAGATAAGATTTTTTTTGCACCACAATAAATGTGGAAATATGTATACATATATTCGATTTGTCAAGTATTTTAACATAATTAACATGTAGTGGATATCCTGCCATCTAGGGGAAGGGTGGGGAATTGGGAAAAAATTTGTAACAGAAAGCTTTGTAAGGGTTAATGTTGAAGAATTACCCACACATATGTTATACAAATAAAATTTAAAAAAAAAGTCATTTCCTCTGATTAAAATCATGTCTGTAAATGTGGTGATTGGATAAAATGACCCTGAGGGTCACCGAGATATGAATCTGGGATCCTATAATTACTAAATGCCATGATTGTCATGGGCTGTCCCAAAAATCATTGTGTAGTTGTCAGTGATGGGGAAGAATTTGTTAGAATGGAATCTGTATCCTTTTTTCATCTGTTGTCTTCCTTCTAGTTTCTTTTTTTTTTTTAATAAAAGCTTTTTATTTGCATTCCTTCTAGTTTCATCCTTAAATATATAAATGTTCTTACTCAAATGGGTTTCATGCCAATCTTTCTATAAACTTTTTTTTTCTCTATTGCTTATAGATGTTTTAGGAGGCAGTTGCACTGACTATGCAGCCAGTCAATCAGCAAGGATTGCTAATTTCCTTTCTGTGTACCAGGCATTGTGCTACATACTGGGAATATAAAGACAAAAGTGAAATAGCCTCACCTTCAAAGAATTTATAGTCTACTCTCTGTAAAATCTTATAAATGAGTTTATATTCCAAAACCATTGTTACAATTAATTGTTTGCAATCTTTCTTCACCTGGCAAGGAGATCACATCTTTGCTGACTGAGGTAGTTTCTAGAGTCTTTTGGTTTACTTATTGTGGCAATCAATTTATATACATGAATTTCCTTAGAAATAGTCCTAGACGATCTCATTGTTCTTTTGTGCATTTTCCATTACATCTAGATGAAATCCCCTTGCTTGCATGTATATTATATCATTATTTTTTTTTTCTGTTTTGATATTGATTCTGACCTTTGTTCTAAGAAATTGATGGTTGGCTGAACACAATTTGGAAATGACTGATATAAATAAATAACCATTTTTAAAATATTAAGTATCACTTTTACTCTTTATGGTATTACTTAGTGTATCAGTGCTTCTTGATACTTCTTGAAGAAAATATTCATGTTTATATAGATCCCAGAGGATGTGACTTTAAGTTTCACTCCAATACTTTGTACTTGTGTGACATTAGTCAAGTAATCTCTTTGGATCTCTTCTTCTCCTGTAAAATGAAAGGGTTGCATGAAATGGTTTCTAAGGTTTTTTCCTTACTCTGAATCTAGAAGTTAAGGGGTTTTTTTTGTTTTGTTTTTGTAAACTGGACCTTTGGTTTTGTTCTTATTATAGGGAAATTCCAGTAAGTCAACTTCCTTGTACTGCCACGTAGATTTAGAAAACAGTGGATTGGTTTTGAAATCTCTGAGACCTAAATTCAGACCCTATCTTTGTTGCTTCTTATTTACAGGACCTTCGGGGCCCTGAGAAGTTAAGTTACTTGCTCAAGTACACACAGCCAGTATATGTCAGAGGTGAGAATGCCAAGGCCAACACTCTCTCTACTACAAGCTTCTTCTCCAGTGTGAAGTTTTTGTACTGTCTAGAAGTCTTCAGCCTCTTATTTAGTTTCTTACTACTGAGTTATATTTTCAGCATATTTTTTTCACCTACCATATCCACCTTTGCATAAAATTGACCAAGTAATAAAGTACCTGTTGATTATATTTAGAAGACCTTGAGTTCTTCATGGAATTTCTTTACCTTATCATTCTCAGCAGTAGATATTGACACATAAACTATGGTTTTCTTTGTGCTGTCCTTTTTGCAAAACTGTTTACCAGGAATGTTGAAATTTAAAGTGATTGTTTCTCATGAAATGTTTCTTACTGCCTTTGAATGCATTATAAAACCAACTCTTATTTTCCTCTTCAAGGAAGCTTGTGAGTCATCCTTCTGACTTTCTTTAGTCTTTCTTTTATTATAACACCAAGAGATGTGTGATGTTGAAAAATTGGTTACTAAACAAGAACCTCACATTTAGAATGAAAGAAGTAAAGTTAATGTTTATAGATGGTGTAAAAATGAAGTGATTCTCTGTAACCTTTCCTCTCTTCTTTGCCATTTGAGCATTATGGGCCATTTTGTAAAGGACTAAGGGACATATTTTTTGTTTTGGTTTGGGTTTCCATGGCCAAAGAATTTGCCAAGTGACGAACTATCTGATCATAAAACTTATTGGACCTAGGAGGACAGAAAGTTTTCCAAACTATTCTTTGAAATCTTCCTCAATCCGAAAGATTTTATGCTTCATTTACAAGTCACCTTCATGAACCTAAAGGTCACCTCCACAATATGACAAATCAGAGAAGGTGTAACATTTTGTGGAGATATGAATACAATACTAAAAAATGAATTCCAGTGGTTTATTTCAGTGTTGTTTTCAGTGAACAAGCTAAGGTCACTTAAAAATCCACTTAAGATTCCTGGGGGAAGAATATATCAGTGATCATAGATTTGGAACTGCAAAGAATTTTTGAAATATCCAGAAAGAGAACTATGGCGATTAAATATAGATCAAAACAGAGTGGTTTTGTTTTTGTTGGGTTTTTTGTTTGGTTTTTTCCCTCTTTTTTGTGTTTTTTTCCTTTTTTGATCTGATTTATTTATTGCACAGAATGATGAACATGAAATTATTTTTAGAAGAATTGCACATCTTTAACCTATATCAAATTGCTTGCTATTTTGAAGGGGGGTGGGGAGAGGTAGAAAAATTGGAAACATAAAGTTTTACGAAGATGAATGTTGAAAACTATCTTTGAGTGTATTTGAAAAAATAAAATGCTATTAAAAAAGATATACTTATTAAATTGAAACATCTTAAAATGTTTATGTTCTTCTTTACTCTCTTTTTTCCCTTTCTCCAAAGATTATATTAGATGCTGTCTTGGGATCTTGAAAATGGAGACACTGGAAGTGACGGGAATATCTATGAAACGTTCTCTTTCCAGTGATGACCTAACTCAAGCTGATGAAGCTAAAAGACAAAAGGTCTCAGAATGTCATTTAGCTAAAGACCGAGAGATTCTGGATAATGACTGTATCCTGATCAGACAATCCGAAACCACAACTGCTGGAGAAGGTAGAAATAATGTTGAGGCCCAGATTGAAGAAGAAGAGGAGGAGGAAGATGGACTTTTGGAGGAGGAAGAAGAAGAGGAGGATGGAGAGGGAGAGAGCTTTGCCGATATGATGAAACATGGACTCACCGAGGTTGATGTTGGTATCACAAAGTTTGTGAGTTCTCATCAAGGCTTCTCAGGAATCTTAAAGGAGAGGTATCTTTACTTTGTATATGGTTAATTTAGCCAGGCTGTGTGCAGAGCTTAAATTAATTTCTGAAAGCACAGCCAGTAAATTCATGTACTCCATTTCTATTTAATCTGGGAGCCTTAAGATTAAAATATTTTATATTTAGCAGGAGGAAAAGAGAGTAGGCCAGAGGGTGCTGCAGAATATTATTTAGTGAAATGGTATTTTGTAAGTTGGATTATATTGGGATCTCTATACAAATAACTCCCATTTCTATAAATCTAATCCTAATTTCTCTCCTGAGTTGAAGTCCCATATCACCGATTGTTGTCTATTTGTCTTTTGGACATTTTGACCTGGATACCCTGCAGACATCTCAAACTCACAATGTCCAAAATAAAACTCACTTTCTTTTTAAATTGCCCCATCTTTCTAACTTTTCCTATTTCTGTCAGTGTCACCATTACCTTTCCAATCACCTAGCTTTGCAGCCTCAGTGGCATCCTTGATTGTTCCCTCTCCCTTAACCTATGTATCTACATTTAGCCAAATCTTGACATTTCTGCCTCTACAGCTCATCTCATCCTTTCCCATCTCATGTAACCCACCACCCACCCTTTTAATTTAGACTCTCGTACCTCAGTAAATTTCAGTGATTCTTTGTTACTACTAGGATTACTTATAAATTCCTTTGGCATCTAAACTCTAATCAACCTGGACCCAAATTATTTTTCTAATCTTATCATACATTATTCCCTTTCATATGCCTCGTAGTCTAATCAAACTGAATTTCTTACTGTTTCTAATATGTGGCACTCCACATTTCCAATGGTATACTATCTCCATGCCTTTGTATTGGCTGTTCCCCATGCCTAGAACAAATTACCTCACTTCTGCCTCTTAGAATCCCTAGGACCTTCAAGACTTAGCTCATGTACTGCTATCTTTCATCTGCAGTCGAACCTCACTTCCCCAGCTGCTTGTGCCCTCTGTCCTCACTCTTATTTCTTGTTTCTGGATATACATGTATATTCATGATAATAAGTAATTTCCTTGAATTCCTTCTTTGTATGTCCAGTGTTTAGCACTTGGCATATAGTGAATGCTTGATAAGTACCTTTTGATTGATTGCTTGATAGCTTCATTTATATGCTCTGCATTTTGCTGTCAGGGAGTTCTGTTCTAAACTACCTTATTTATAATTCATGTGCTATTAAGTGGGTTAAAGTTTTCTTCTGGAATTTTACAACTTAATTTCTCTAGCTCCTCTTGCCTCATGTTTTCACAGAAAATACTTAGACAGATTTCACATTTTCAGTTTTTCACATTTTTTTTCTCCCTATTCTAATTAGGATCCTTTATTTCATTGTTCTAGGGAATTTTTGGTGAGAAAATTTCCTCCATGAATTCAGCTCAATAATGAATATGTAACTTCATAGTTTTAAAATGTTGCTTATGGCCTTGAAAGTTTGTGACTTACCTAGAATCTCAGAGCTAGTTGATGTCAGAGGCAAAACATGAAAAAGTTCCAATCTTCCCAACTCCAAGACTGGTCCTCTGGCCATTACCCTCGAGCCTACACTGTTTGTTGAAATTATTGTGATTTTTCAAAAAAGAATGACCTAAATTAATAGTTTTATTTTGTTTCACCTTTTATTTAATGCTAATTCTTACTTGCATAGACCAAGAAAAAAAAATCACAAATTGAAGTTTTTCTACTTTTCTGCAGGATTACCATAAAAGCCCACAAAACCTAATAATTATAATGCCCAGTTCATACTCTATACAAGTCAGTGTTCATTAAGAAAAAAAAACCACCATAGTAATGATTCCTTGTATCTTAATAGTGAAAGTGGAGGATATTAGCAGTTTTAGCCTATTCAGAGCTTTTATTGACATTCTTGACTGCTTACAAGTGTAATTTTGAAATTTAATGAAAAATTAATTTACCTACCTTTTTTTTAATCAGATACTCCGATTTCATTGTGCATGAAATAGGGAAAGATGGCCATATAAGCCACTTGGATAACTTATCTGTGCCAGTGGATGATGAGGTAAATATAGATTTTTTTTTAACAAAGTTACTGATTTTAGTAAGATCATATTATTTTCCTGCTTTATAAATTTCTTTTTTTCTTTTTTTGGTCGTTTTAAAGGATCCTTCTGAAGATGCATTTACAGTTTTGACAGAAGAAAATAAGCAGCGTTTGGAAGAACTTCAGCTTTTTAAGAATAAAGAAACTAGTGTAGCGATTGAGGTAAGTAGCAGAAAAAAAAAATGTGAAGAATTTTACCAGTGTTTCTGCATTATCTTTTTGTAGTAGAATGTGATTAAAGCATCATTAAAGGCAGACTTTTTAATATGGCTAATATAAATTATGTTATTTGTACATCATCAGCATAACCACTTTACAGTGAAACATTGGAATTTTGGCAGTTCCTCTTTATAAATATGTTTTGGCCTTCAGTGGTACAGTGAATAAAATTTTGGACCTGAAGTCAGGAAGACCCGAGTTTAAATGTTGTATCAGACACTAAGTGAGAAAGTTACTTAGCTTTTTTCTGTTTAGTTACCTCATCTGTCAAATGGAGATAATTAAAGTCCCTGTTTCTCAAGATCGTTATGAGAATCAAGTGAGATAATATTTGTAAAGACATGGTTCCTGGCACATAGTAGGCTTTTAATAAATGCTTGTGTTCTTCTCTCCCAAGTTCATAAATTCCATGGTCATTATGAAGATTAAATGAGATAATTTTATAAAGTGATTTGCAAACCTTAAAGTGCTATATAATTGCTAATTATTTTTGAATGTTTATATGTGTTAAAACTACTTTATGGTCACCTTGAAAATTCAACATTCCCTAATTTAAAAACAAAATCTGTGATCCTTTGGACTTATTTCCTTTTAGATTCCTTAAATGTTCTTTGGGGCAGGTAGCATAGTAGAGAGAGTGCCAGGCCTAAAGTTTGGAAGAACCATCTTCCTGAGTTCAAATCTGGCTTCAGACACTTACTAGCTATGTGACCCTATCCAAGTCACTTAATCCTATTTCCTTCAGTTTCCTAATTTGTACAATGAGTTGGAAAAGGAAATGGCAAACCACCCCTGTATCTCTGCCAAGAAAACCCCAGCTAGGGTCACAAAAGGTCAGACAAATATTCTTTATCCTACTCTATCCCCCTAGGTGGTTGGAATTTAACTATTCCTGGCGAGGCTAGACTCAAGCTAGAGCCCTATTAGTTTAGGTTGGAATGAAATGAGATGTTCATTGATGATGTAACAGTGAACTAAAGGAGATTTATCTTCTAGGTGAGGAAGAATATTTTAAGGACAAAGCAAGTTGATTCAGCTGTACTGATCTCCCCTGCCTCTGGGTTGCTCACTGTGATCTTCCATGACTAGAAGGAGGCTGGAGCACCTCCTGGCTATTTGTACTTAGGTGACTAAGAAATGATTTCAGCAATCTAAGCCTTTTGTCCTCAGGCAAATCAAATCTCAAGAGCAGTTTCAACATCTTTTACTGAAACACTATTTTAATTTACATGGGAGTTAACGTTAGAAAATTGCTCCAATCCATTGGACATCTTATAAATCTTTAGAGGGGTAATTGGATTGGAGTTAGGTTCATCTTATATTAGTGACTGTCATTATTATCACCATTATCAGTATTATTATTTAATAATAAATCACGTTTGGGGGCAGCTAGGTGGTGCAGTGGTTAGAGCACCAGCCCTGAAGTCAGGAGGACCTGAGTTCAAATCTGGTCTCAGACACTTAATATTCCCTAGCTGTGTGACCCTGGGCAAGTCACTTAACCCCAATTGCCTCAGCAAAAAAGCAAAAAAAAAATAAATAATAATAATAATAAATCACATTTATCTAACACTTTGCAGTATTCCATAGTCTGCCTCCTCTTCCCTTTTTCCCAACCAGAAAAATTACTAATCCAGTACCTTATCCTGATATAGAGGTAACCTTGGGATCTGCAAGGATGTGGTATCAGCAAAAAGGTCTAACAGTTTCTACCAAGCTGGAAAGGCTCCAAGTCTGGACTCAGGGACTCAGGCTGTGTTTGTTGTCTGAGGAAAGTTCCTCACTATTCAGTTGGCCAGTGCATAGTGAATTTTGTTGTAAGCCACAGAGACTTAAGAAACAGACAGAAGTTGAGCGTTGCTCTAGTATGTGGTCCCTCCCTCTTCCCTGTTTCCCTTTCTCCTTTTATTTCTAAATGATTGCAAACACGGAGTCCTGGTATTCTAGGATTATCTACAAGCATCATTTTACCTGTTGGTAAAGTTAGTGTGCAATCTATGTTTGTAACTACTGAATGGATACAGACTCAGAGAATATTAGTAGATAGGACTTTGAGATGGATAATCTAGTCTCAGCCCCAGAGAGGTGACTCGTTTTGCCCAAGATTACAGAGCTTATAAGTAGAATTTTTGGCACCTGAGCCCAGGCCTTCTGTGTATTGTTACATACACCACACTTCCTTTACTGGGTATATTGAACCATAGCCACTTTGGCATTCTTGCTAAAAATAAAACAAAATTTAAAGAGGTTGCCATTAAGTGGAGGAGGGAGTAACATCTTATAGACTCTTAGAGGGGTAAATTGGTAGAGTTTATATTCCATGAATAGAATAGAAAGATTTCATGGGACAATTGGTAATCTCATCTCAAAGAGCTCATGGCATGTATTACCAGACATACCATCATGAAAATGATAACTTTGATACCAACAGCTGTTGTAGAAGATGGAAATGGAGAACATTTTTGAAGGATTTAATGAGGTTCTGTAAACTCAGTTAATACATACCTTTGTATCTGGTGACTTCCATGTGCAGGTAGAAAACAAGGTAAAATAATGAAAATTCTATAAAAAAAAATAAAGTTTAAGGGGAAAAAAGATACTGGTCCAGATGAAGAAATTAAGGATTAAATGTAATTCAGAAGCTACCCCATTCATGCCTTCATGACATATGTTTCCTTCAAGAGAGTTAGAAGCTAATGGACATGGTAAATACAGAGAATGAAATTGATTTTATCTTTCTATCCCAGAATTTAGTCTTAAATAGTGAGAATTGAGGTCAAAATCAGCAGCAAATTGGAAGAAAAAATATACTTGAGAAGAGACTGTTTGAAAAAAGCTGTTTTATTTCTCTTCAGGCAAGCCATCAACCCTGAAAGAGGGAAATGGACAAAAATAAAGATGTTAATCCTATCACCACTAAGTAAGTGCCTCTTTTAACCAAGAGGCAGAAGAATGTAGCAGATAATGAGCTGGCTTCACCACCCAAAAGAACTGGGTTCAGGTCTCATTTTTGACACTTCCTGTTCTTGTGACCCTGGACAAATTACTTAACCCCTCAGAGCACTGAGATGATTTTCTGTCTGTAATTGACAGCAAAGGTACTGACCTGCCTTGGTGGAGGTAGCTACCTCACTTGGGAATTCCCTATACCAATAAATTTATAGGTCCCTGTCTCCTTTCCTTTTCACCAATGGAAAATAGTTACCATGGAGAAATTCTAAGACAGTTTCAGTCAGCAAATATGGTTTTGTTAAACAGAAACTTACAGCAGCCAGTGATAGCAGTTCGGAGTACAAGCACCTTTGCAAGATACTATGCCAGAGAAAGGTGAAAGATTATGAACAGTATTGCTTCAAAAAATAATTAAATGGAGGGGAAAACAAGTCTACAGAGAGCTTGGCCTGAGACCCAGCTGAGCCAAATCATCCCAAGAGCATTTATAGTTCAAATTGGAAAAAATAAAACAAGTCTGCCAGTGTTTCTACAATGATCTGTTCTCATTGGTGACAATAATGAAATCAGCATTTTTCATCCTTGCCACCTGAGCATGCCACAGACTGTAAGAGGAAACCAGAATGATGCTTAAAATCATGGTGCAGTAGAAAGAGAACTGAGTTCAGATTCTGACTGCTGCTTGCTTTCCTTATGTGAGGCAGCTAGGTGGAGCGATGAATCAGGCCTGCAGTCAAGACTTTTGTTATTGTTGTTCGATTCACTGTGTCTGATGCTTCCTGACTCCATTTGGAGTTTTATTGGCAGAACTACTTGAGTAGTTTGTTATTTCCTTCTCTTGCTCATTTTACAAATGAGGAAAACTGAGACAAACCAGGTTAAGTGAGTCTTACAGCTAGTAAATATCTGAGATTGGATTTGAACTCACATCTTATTGCCTTATTAATGGAGACCTATTGCTCTATCCACTGAGTCACTTAGCTAATTAGAGTCAAGAATACTTGAGTTCAAATTCAGCCTCAGAGCTCCAGTGATTTCCTTTAATCTTCTAGGAAAAATATGAATTTTTCTGCTTGGCATTCAGTGTCACTTTCCAGTCTTGCCCAGCGCTAAAACATTGCCAGGCATATAATAGGCATTTAATTAATACTCTTTGCATAATTGGCTCTTGCTTTCCTTTCCAGGCTTATACTGGCTATCATGTTCTTTCTTAGGTAACATTCCATCTCCCATCCCCCATTCCTGAAATGTCTTTTCCCCTCATCTCTGCCTCTTAAAATCCCTGTCTTTCAAATGTAAACTCACAGGCCTCCTAAATGAGGCCTTTTCTGGAACCCTTTAGTGACTCTTGTCTCCCCTCCAAAAATTGTATGTATTGTATATTGTGTATTTCCTTGTAGATGCACATGTTGTTTCTCCCAACAATGTAAACTTCTTGATGTCAGGGACTCTTTCTTTTTGTCTTTGAATCTTTTGTGAGTTCAAATCTAGCTTCATATTTATTAGTTATATATCTGTAGGCAGGTCACTTAACTTAATTGCTTTAGTTTCCTCTGGGAATGATATCACCTGTCTCGGGGTTATTATAAGGATCAAATGAAATGATCTTTGTAAAGCACTTAGCATAGTGTTTGGCACATAGTAGTTACTATCTAAATGTTAGCTATTACTATTTTAATTATGCTATTATTTTATTTAAAATATATTATCAGTATTTTAAACTTCCAATTTGGGTGCTGAGTTCATTAAAATGTAACGAAGATAATAGCATTTATGCAGTGTCTACTATAATAGTAATTATTTTTATTATTAGCATCTGGATACTGTGTCTGGTACATTAATAGGTGTTAAAGAAATTCTTGTAGATTAATATTTTTGTTGTAGGTTGTTGAAGATACCAAAGAGAAAAGAACTGTTATCCATCAAGCCGTGAAATCTTTGTTTCCTGGATTAGAGACAAAAACGGAGGAAAGAGAGGGGAAAAAATACATTGTGGCTTACCATGCAGCTGGAAAAAAGGCTTTGGCAAGTGAGTGTGTGATTGTATGTAATCTTGATACTTAAGTTTAAATTTAAGGAGAGATTGATACTTGTCCATTGTTAAATGACTTTAATTTTTGTTGAGTGAATGATATTCATGATGTCAATCAGAGACAATTCAGAGAAGGTGAATATCATCCATTAAAAGATCAGAGCATTGTATGGGTTGTTGGTCCAAGCCACAATGCTAGAACGAAATGATCTGCTTTGCAAAAATCCCTTTCTTTATGGACAACGAATTTATGCAATTTTTATGATTTCCTAGAATAGTTTTTTGTAAGTGAAATCTGAAGAGGATTGGGCATAAATCTATTAAGAAAGTGGGAAATGCGTTTCTTTGTTTTAAGGAAATTCACATGAAATAATAATATCTTATTTATCTCAAGGCCATGTCTTTTAAAAGAAGATAATGAGGGGCAGCTAGGTGGTGCAGTAGATAGAGCACCAGCCCTGAAGTCAGGAGGACCTGAGTTCAAATCTGATCTCAGACATGTAACAGCTGTGTGACCTTGGGCAAGTCACTTAACCCCAATTGCCTCAGCAAAAAAAAAAAAAAGAAGAAGATAATGAAATAATGTATGGAGAAAATGAAATATGTATCTAGTTAAAAAAAAGTAAATGTTGATTTTTCTCCTACTCATAAATAAATTGTTTAAATAATATTTTGGAAAATTTCTGAACAAAACCTGAGACATTTTAGATGTTCTTATTAAGAGATATGTTTAAAATTAAGGTGAGTTCAAGGTATTATTAGTCAACACCACCCTTATTCAGTAATAAGATTAGAAAAAGATGTCAATAAAGGGTGTCGATCTAATTGGTAAAGCAGCAAGAAAAAAAAACCAAACTAACAAACTTTTGGTATTTTTATAGTTGTTTCTTAGAAATGATCATTTCCTTAGGGAAATGTATCTAGTCTTGGCTTGTATGACATGTAACTTAAAGTAATTGAAATTATGAGTTCTGTTTTTGTGAGTTTTGTCATTGTACCTTTTTTATCCGTTTCTTTTGCTTAAGTCAAATGAATTTTCCATCTTTTCCTTTTGTATTTCTTCTACTTTTCATGTCTTCTGCCTTTCATGCAATTCCATAAGTTTGTACATAACCTACTACTTTATTTCTTAAGTTTCATTTCATGGTATCTTTTAATCTAGAGCTGGTAAGGACTTGGAAGTCATCTGGCCCCGTTCTCTCATTTTATAGATGAGGAAACTGAGGACCAAGAAGTTTAAATAGCTTGGCCATGGATAATCATATGTAATAAGTATTAGTAGGTGAATTTGAATCCCAGTCTTTCATCTACATGTCCATCTCTTCATTTCACAGAGAATCACAGAATGATTTCATAGTTAGAATGACTTGTGGTTTTCTAGTTCAAGCAATACTCCCAGCACACCACTTTTTTACATGCTAAATTAGTGGTCACACAGCCTAATTTAACAATTCCTATCAGTTGTCCCTCAGCTGCATCTCTGTCCCTTTTCTCTAATTACAGTGCCACCACCTGGGTACAGGGTCTAATTTTCTTTTATTCAGAATGTTCTCTTACACTCTCTAGGAACAGAAAAACAGTGCCATCTGAAAGTAGTAGAAACTAGATAGAGAAAACTGGAAACCATACCAGGTGTGTAATGGAAGCAGAAAAGTGGAAAGTAATTTAGCAGTTTACAAATAGTAGCTCCTCCATAATCGGTCCCCAACCCCTCCTCCCCAAAAGAAAAACTTCTCAGTGATATTTTAATGAGTTAGTCTTGAAATTGTGCTTAGCATAGTGCCTGACACATAATAAGCCCTGTGTAAATGCTTTTTCCCTTTCCTTCCCCCAATTTCCCAAAGTTAAACCTTTACTGTATTTCCAGAACTGCATTTATTTCTAAACTATGAAAAATTAAAAAGAGGACTAAAGCGTTTTCCATCCATCTAAATGTCTTACTCAGTATATCTGTATACATATTGCATCTAAGAAATAATTTACTTTAGATATATTGTATCCTGAGCATCAAGAATTGTGCAGACTTCAATTGATAATAACCTACAATACTAATTTTGTGTTTAGAAAGCACTCTGATACCCATACCTTTCAGACTACATGATTATGAGGGAAACATCCCTCTTTTATGAAGAAACTGGAAGTTAGACAGGTTATGTAACAACATGTATCTTGAAAGTCCAAGTTAGGACTCTCATTCATTTATTCATTCTTCTTTTTACACCATACTGTCTAATGGACCCCAAAGTCTTAGCAACATAGCCTTTTCTCTTTAAATGACTTTTTAAGTTCTTGGCTATGAATATTATAGTAGTTTTAATTTTTTTTTTCCTTAAGTAGTCTGAAGAACACAGATCTACCTAAAGTTTTACTTGGTTTCATTTCTGTAATTTTGTAACTAATATGTTAAAATTTAAACAAAAATTATTAAGGCAGCTATTTCATGTCCCTAATACTTCTTTTTGAGTTTTTTTGGGGGTTTTTTTGCTTTTTTTTTTCCCCTGAGGCAATTGGGATTAAGTGACTTGCCCAGGGTCACACAGCCTGATTTGATTTCAGGTCCTCCTGACTTCAGGGCCAGCACTCTATCCAATGTGCCATCTAGCTGCCCCTCTTTTTGAGTTTTTAAGCTAAGTTTTAGTTCATTTTTTTTCTCTATTTAATTTTATTTGATATCTTTAATATCTCATATTGCTTAATAAATATTTGTTAAATTGAATTTGCAAAATAAATGCATCCTAAAGACATTGACTTTAAAGGAATTTCTGTAAAGCAGTTACATTTTTCATTGATTGTAATGATAAAACTGAGCATATTTATTAGAAGATTTTTTCTTCATTAAAATATAATTTTGAAACCCTTATTGAAGAACTAAAATAGGTAACTATGTGATTTACAGAGTATATCGTGTGGATTAGGTGTCAGAAACACCTGAGTTCAAATCATGATCCAGGGCAAGTTACTTAGCTTCTTTCAACTTAGCTTCATCTGTTAAAGGGAGATAAGAATACCCACCTCCCTGTTTATTATAAGGATAAAATGATATAATATTTGTAAACCTAAAAGTAGAATAAAAATACTATTATTATTATTAATGCCCCTGGTTTAAAGATAATAATGGTTCAGCAGCCTGTGCCAGGCTCAGCTTTGTAGTACAGTAGGAATTTTGGCTTATAGAGAATTGTAGAACTCCAGCTTAAGTTTGCTTCTCTTTACTTAATAGGCAGGATTTTTCTTACCCACTACTTTCCTGCTTTCTTCCTTGAGCCATAAACATCTTTCCCATACTTGAAGTCACCATTCTTCACACATGCATCTCCCAGAACTCAGAATTTTGATATATTTTTACTTCTGAGAACCATAGCTTTGAGATCTGGACATCAGTATTAAACACCATCAGCAAGACATTATTGTTTGATGTAGTGGACTTCCTGCCATCTTGGGGAGGGGTAGGGGATGGGGGGAAAATTTGTAATGGAAAGCTTTGTAAGGGTCAGTGTTGAAGAATTACCTATACATATGTTTTGCAAATAAAAAGCTTTAATAAAATGGAAAAGAAAGAAAGAAAGAAAATATTGTTTGTTGTCTGGCCCATTAAACTCTGACTAGAAAAATTCCTCTGAGTCTAAATTAATGATTCTGAGCTCTAAAATTTCCAATATTCTAGGTTATTTTTTATTTAGAAGAAGTATTACAAAATTTTCGCCAGAGCTCCAAGGGAGAATTAGATTTAGGACCCACCTGATAAATACTGCTTGTATTTAACCACCCTATGTTCAAGGCAGTTCTCTAAGACTATAAGTTGACAAGGAGGTGCAGACCTGGGATTGGCAGAGGGACTTTTTGAACTTGAGAATCCCTTATATATCAATGAAATCATAGGTCCAGTTCCATTCCTATTCCTCTTATTGAATTGAGAACAGAGGCAGCAAAATGGCACTATAGTTCACAGAGTGCTGTGCCTGGAGTAAGAACGACCTGAATTCAAAATATTAGCAGGTCATGTTGGGCAAGTCACTTAATCCCTGTATGCCTTGGGTTTCCTCATCTGTAAAATGATCATAATAATAGCACTTACCTCCCAGGGTTGTTGTGTGAATTGCAAATGAGATAATAATTGTAAAGGACAATATAGTATTATATAAATGTTAGCTATTACTAGTTTTAATATAAAATAGCTAAGCAAATAATTATTATGATTGAATTTAGAAAATATATCACTTTTAGAGGGAGAGATTGAATGTCATGAAGGCAAAATGCTATTAATTGTATGTCTGAACTCTAAATATTTCGAAGTCATTAGATTCATTTCCTACCCAATTCTGTAAAGTTTAAATTTTGTATATAGTGTTTATTTAGACCATGAAACCTGTATGTATTCTGTATTTTGAGAAAGTGGTAAGTCTTTGCTTGCACTTATAATTAAGCGTATGCAGATATAGAAATGAAAACTTAAATCCCAGTAGATTATCTTTTGACACATAGTGTCTTCTACCAGTTCTCCCATTGTGACTAGTCATTCCTTACAATTAAGTAAAATGTAGAATTTTTAGGTAAGAGACCGATTAAATTTGAGGAATTTTCATGTGGTCACTTTAAAAATGGATAATTCTATAATTATGGTAATTATCTAAAAGAAAGCAATACTATGGATGGGACAGTGTTTTATTTCACATCTTAAACTTTTCATTGAAAACTCTTAATGGAGTCCCTCCTTATCTTGGGAAGGGTTCTTTCTTTTTTTTGGCCAGGAACACATGCACACTCATGTACACACAAGCTTCTTTTGAAGGGTTTGTGTATCATTAAGCTACTGAGGCCCAATTTATTTTGTCTGCAGGGAGGTTTGTTACGCTTTTAATTTATTTCACCCCACATTCATTTATTGTTGCCTCCGCTGTGTTCCATTGCGTAATTTTCTGAATTGCTATCACCACCACTGCTAGATGCCATCTACATATAGTCATAGTTTCTGCATGTTCACCTCTAAAGCACTTTAATAGTCTATAAATTAAATGTTGCTCTTTTATGCTCTTTTTGCTGTGCATTTGGACAGAGGTCAGAACCGCCACAGGTAAGAACTGTTGGCATTCCATGTAGATAAAATGAAATGCTAGTGATTTCTGATGTACAAATTTGCTGGCTGAAAAGCTAATAAAAATCAGAAATTTCTGCTTCAGTAACATAAAATTAGAAGGAACATCTAAGACAATTTTCTTCAGATTTTCAGGAGAATTTTTTGGGGGGGTAGAGGGAGGGTTTGGGAAAAGGAACCTTTGGAGGAGAGCCCAAGTCAGCAACTAAAATTGAAAAGTAGAAAAACCTATATTTCTCAATAAGGCAGCATTTCATGCAGATATTACTGCATTCATGCAGTTGCTTTTAGATAATTTAGATAATTTCTCTTAATTGCTAGGGCAATATTCAGAACATTTATTTGATAATTCCTCTGTTGCTTATTGTTTAGCTGCAACCACAAGGCTGTAAGAATATCATTTGTTTCTTTTGTGAGACAGTTTTTAAGCTGTAGCTTCAGCAAACAGAAGCATTTGACTTTGGGAAGAACACAGTATTAATATACAAATGGTGAAAATTTTTTTTAAGAATAATCATCACTAAGATATTGTTTATTTTATCTTTCACATTTCTTTTCTGATTCCTAACCACTATGCATGAAATATGTGACTCTTATGTTTGTTCAGGTAATGTATATAATTAAATATCACAGGACCAAAGTATATTACATGTTTGGCATAAAAAGGTACATAGCCTGTTCATTGGTAGATTTTTTTCAGATTTCTGTACTATTGAAATTTCAGCTTTGAGGGACAGCTCAAACCAAAACCTGTAAATTATTTAATCCTAGATTTCCAGATAGACTATACAACTTAAACTACACAACTGTCTTCAGATAACTACACAGCTTTATAGCTTAAGTGTTTTAAAAATTGGCCCCTAACAATTCATGAAATATATATCTCTCTGGTAAGAAAAAATATCTTGAAAATTTAGAATGCCAGTTCTGAAAGTTTATTTAGTCATATTTCATTCTTAATTTTTCTTTTTTTCCAGAAATGGTTAAACAGACTTTATATGGCAACAAATATTTCTCTCACAGGTCCAGATTGATATACAACTTATCTGGTGGTGGTATTAAACTTTTGAGAGGGAAGGAATATTTAGAAATTTAAAAAAAAATTATATCTTTTTTTGAATAATTTCCATTCTTGTTATTATAGAGCATAAGACTTGACTCAGTCCTTGTGAAAAACTACAGACCAATGAATGTTAGGAAAACCTATTGTTATATATTTCAACTTAACTATGGCTTCCTATGAAGCTGAGGGTATTGATGCTCAGATGCCAGAAACACATTTTATAAATTGACTCTCCCACAATTGATGGTGTCTCTTATAGTACTATACAAGTGGAGGTCACTGATCAGTTTATAGATATCTTCACAACAGTTATATTTCATAGCATTTATGGCAAGTTAAGTGATTGTCCAAAGCCTCAAAGCAAGTATTTGAAGATCCCAGGAGGTCAGTTTAAAAAACCAATAACCTGTGTCAACTGGCTATTTAGATCAATTTCTTACTTCCAGGATTCAGGAACAAGTGATTGAGCACTCGTGTCATTAAAAAAAAGGAAACTCATAACAATGGTACCTAGCTATGCTATAAATTAAATATATTCATTTTTGTTTGTTTGCTTTTAAAGATCCAAGAAAACATTCTTGGCCAAAATCTAGGGGAAGTTACTGCCACTTTGTTTTATACAAGGAAAACAAGGACACCATGGATGCTATTAATGTACTCTCAAAATTTTTGAGGTTAGTTTTATATTTTTATTTTTTTCTTATATACTGTAAAAACATGGATGACTTTGATTTATGAATATGAAAGGGCTATGAAAGATGCAATCTGAAGAAATAAGTAATAGAAAAATCATTTCTATTTGGATTTGAAATGAAAATTTAGCTTTTTGAGCAATAATTATATGTATTATATATTATGTATACATGTATGTATACATAATATATAATACATATAATGTATATCATGCTTCAATAGAAAAAAAAAAAGCATTGACTTTGGAGTTGGAACACCTGTGTTCAAATTCTGCTTCAGACTAACTACATTTGTAAGTGTGGGGGAGTCACTTAACCTCCAAGGGCCTCAGTTCTTTTATCTATAGAATGAGGGACTAGAATAGATGAACTCTGAAGGTCATTTTAGCCCTATATCTATGATCCTATAAATCTTCTGATTGGTTAGACTAGTAGAAAAATTGCTTTTTTGGGGGGAAAGGTCCTTAGAAATCATCTAGTCTAGCTTCCTTTTTTTAAGATAAAAAACCTGGGACTCAGAGATGTTAAATATCTTGCCCAAGATCATATAGTATGTGGCAGATGCCAAATATTTTGTATAAAGACTTTATCAAAAAAATGAATAATCTGCATATATATAATTGAGAATTAACATACAACTTATGATATAAGCTTCCTTCCCTCCTACTAAAATATCTATTTAAATGTCTCAGATTGTAGAAATTTCATTTTACTGTACATACAACTCTTGAATTTTTTGTGGATTCTATTCCTGAAAAAGTTTAAACTGATTCTCTCCTAGAAGCAATATTACAGCATAGTTAAAAACATTCTTAAAAGAAATAAAGAACAATTTTAATATTTGGAGGGATATTTATTGTACACGGTTGAGCTTTGACATTAATTAAAAAGATGCTACAGTTAATTTGCCAGTTTAGTGGCAGCAATCAGGTTATGTATGTATAAAAATAATAACAAAATTCATCTTAGGAACAAAAGATCTAGAACTTCAAGGAAAATAATAGAAAAAAATAGGAATCACAAGACTTAGTGTTGATAATTAATGTTATATAATATAATTTAATTTGAATTGATTTTAAAGAATGGGGAAGTAGATCAGTTGAACAAACCAGATATGGAAGATTGAAACACATCTGAACTAAATAATTTATTCCATGATAAACCTTAAAAACATAATTTACTTCAAGATGATCTCCTTATTTAACAAGAATTACTGAAAATAAGGGAAAACACTTTGGCACAATTTGGTTTTAGACTAACAATTTACAAAGAAAATTGTAAGTTTTATGATGGGTGGAGGACTTAAAAATAAAAGATCAAACTCTAATAAAATTTGAAGTACCCTTTCATATCTATGGCCAAAAGGAAAGTTGTTAACCAAACATGGAATAGAGGCAATCATGAAAGATAAAATAGATAATTTCACTTAGAAAAAATAGAAAAGCCTTTGCACGAACAAAATCAATATAACTTAAAAAGATGGCTATTGATCGGGAAGGGAAACTTCATAACATATCTCTGATAAGAGTCTGATAGTTCAAATGTCTTAGAAGACATGAGTATTTTGTTTTGAAAGAAGAATTTCAAGCTATTACAAATTTAATAAAACATAACTCCATATACTAACAATGAAGGAATCTCAAATTAAAACATTACTAAGGTTTCACCTCTTACCATACAAATTGGCAAATATAGAAAGTCATTGTTGGAAGAGATATGAAAAGAGAACGCATGAATATACCATTAGTGACGTTGTGAATTGATTCAACCAGTCTGCAGAGCACTTTGGAATTTGATCCAGGGACCCTGCTGCTAGAATTTAGAGAAAGAAAAAATAGTTTTATATATACCAAAATATTCATAGCAGCAGTTTTTTTTTTTTTTTTTTTTTTTTTGGTAGCAAAGAACTAGAAACAATATAGATGTCTATCAGTTGATAGGGCAATGATTGGACACATTATGAAAATGCATATAATTTTAGATAGTTATCATTAGCATGAATATTGATTATTTAACTAATATTTTTTGTTTGTTTTTTTTTTTTTATCAGAGTTAAACCAAACATATTTTCCTACATGGGAACCAAAGATAAAAGGGCTATAACTGTTCAAGAGATTGCTGTTCTTAAGTAAGTATAGGTTAAAGATACTTATTTTTGTACTAAATAATTGTTTAAATGTAAACTGCTGAGGGCTTTTTTTTCCAATTAAATCTTTGTTTAATTAATTAAACAACTGCTGTTATTCCATAGCTTTCCTTTTTTATTGATTTACTCTCATATTTTGTGTTGAGTAATGTATTTACATACAGGTTTCTTAAGAATCCTTTTATAATTTTCTGTTTCTTTTTTCTTTTCCCTCCCCTTTCAATGATTCCAAAGGAATTCTTCCTCAGCTTTGAATTTAGAGTTCCTACTAGCTTTTCCTTTGTCCAGGGGCATCCCTGTCCATTCCTCTGGGTGGCAAGAAAGCATAGTGCTTGGCACAAGGGAGGTACTTAGTGAATGTGGGTTGACTGGTTGATCCCTGAAAAGAGACCCATTTTTCTTTGTGTGGACTCTTAGATAGCACAGTAACTGTTAGCATATTATGGCACCCCATACATTGCCTACTTTCTATTAACTGAACTCAGAATTCCATCTTCCACCCATGAGCCTTTATACAGCCTGTCCCCCCTACTTGGAATGGACTCCCGTCTTACTTCTTTGCCTCTTAGAATCCTTGACTTAGTTCCTTCAGCCAGGCTACATTTAGTTTTTTGTTTACCTGCTTATTGGTTTGTTTATTTTCAGTAGTATTTTCTTTTTCCAAATACATGTAAAAGATTTTCAGTATTCATTTTTGTAAAACTTTTGAGTTCCAAATTTTTCTACCTCCTTCCCTTTCCTTCCCCCTCTCCAAGATAGCAAACAATAGGAAACATTTATTAAGCATTTACTTTGTGCTAGACATGCTCATGTGTTCCTTATCATAGTGAATGTGCTTTCTTTCCTTTACTCACTTATTCATATATAGACTTTTATATGTTTCCTACTATGCAATGGAAACTTCTTGAGGAAGGGGACTCTTCTTTATCTCTGTATCACATGCACCTGGTGAAGATATACCTAAAAGCATATTGTATAATGGGATAATCCCACTTCCCATTATACAATATGCTTTTATGACCCCTGATATTTAAGTGTGATTTAAAAAAAATATCCCAAGTCTTCTAGTAGAATATCCTTGTAAATTAATTAGTAGTCGAAGTTTGTGCTACCTTTATCAAAATTAAAATAAGCCAGTATCATCAAGATATAGTTCTCTGATTATCAGAAACCATGTCTTGTCCCACTTTTTTTTTTTTTCTTTTTTTTGCTGAAGCAATTAAGGTTAAGTGACTTGCCCAGGGTCACGCAGCTAGGGAATGTTAAGTGTCTGAGATCAGATTTGAACTCAGGTCTTCCTGACTTAAGGGCTGGTGCTCTATCCACTGTGACACCTAGCTGCCCCTTGTCCCCCTTATTATATACAGTAACTGTCACATATAGACACATAATAGTGTCACATATTAGTATCACAACTATACTAGGAAAAGAATGCAGTACTTTTTGTCCTTTTTACTAATTGATAACCTCTTGATAAGAATTATGATAAGCCTTTGAGTATAGATTGAGATTTTCTTTTCTTTTCTTTTCTTTTCTTTTTTTTTTTTGGATATGATCAGTGCAGGAATGCATATTTTTAACTGGGTTTTGTTTTTCAGTGAAGATTTTCAGTGGGAGGAAGGAGAAAAGGCAAATTTTCATGAAAATAAATTAAATTTAAAAGATTGAACTATTCAAGTACCTGGAATACTCTTCCATTTTTAGTTTGTTTGTTTTTTTTAAATAGACAAAATTCTGTTTCTTTCCCTAGTAACAAAACCATCACAATAAATGTGAGAACTTTGCATCATTAAGCAAATACAATGCCTACATTACCCAAGTCCAAAAAAATGTATATCCCAGTTTTCACCCTAAAGTTCATCATTTTTCTATCAGAAGATAGGCAACTTGTTTCCTTATGAAACATAGAATCATTGAACTTCTGGAACCCTGGTTGGTCATTATGTTAGTAAACTATTAAGGCTATCAAAATTGTTTTGAAATGTTGTTATTGTATAAATAGTTCTGGTTTGGTTTTCTTTGCTCTGTGTCAAATCATGCAGATTTTCACAATCAACCTTGTGTCTCTTAAGCTCATTAGAAAGAGCTTCTGACCTATTTCATAATTGTAACTTTTTTATTAGCATTCCAGAAGGAAGTAATGGGAAAACTTTGAGCAAAGAAAGGGAAGTTTTACCATATTAATACTGAACTGCTAGTTATATAATTTTTTTCAGTAATTTGCATAGTCCTGTGTCCTTGTAATTAGGGAAAAGAGTTAAAATCTTGGTCCCTATACTTTTCTTCAGAATTGAGAAAACACATCCAATAAAAAAGTTGTCTGAGATCTGTATCCTTAGATAGAATTGGGACATTGCTGCATCTGTTGTGAGCCATCGGGACTAAACCCAAGAAACAGCAGTTTGAAAATACTAGAAAGTACTAGACATTGGCAAATAATAAAGCATTTTCCTTGTTGTTTTACTTATAATTTTTTTTTGTTATTCTGAACTTGACAGTCATCAACAAACATGAGCATTTCCATATACACAGAACAGAAACAGGATATGAAGTCGTAAATCACAATTTTCTCTCATATATAACTTGCATAATTTTCATCAATATAATGAATAAATTCAGTATTCTCATGTCGGGGCTATCAGGCTTGATCCCTTTTGAACCTCCTACTGTTCGCGCGCATGTGTGTGTGTGTGTGTGTGTGTGTGTGTGTGTGTGTGTGTGTGTGTGTGTGTTTTAATAGCATTTCAGAAGAATATTTATTTCAAAAGTATAGTCACAACAAATGTACAAATATTATTCTCCAAAACCCAGGGGAAGTAATCCCCCTTAAATCATCTCAGTCTCTGGAGAATGGGGGGAAGGGTATGACCTTCCATTTCTTTTTTATTTTTGACATCTCTCGTCTTTTTCTTCTCTTCTCCTTCATAACTCCTACCAATATATAGTGAAGCAAAACAAATCCATACGTGTTCAAAAAGTATTTTATCAGATTTACTTCTCAAGTCTCCCATTTCTTTGTCAGGCAGTAGGTTTTATTCATTATCATTGGTCCCTTGGAGTCATGATTGATAATTAAAACATATTCTTTATCAAAAGGAATAAGTGAATCATTTTCTTTCATATGTTCTTCAGTCATAAAAGATTATTCCTTAAAATAATTCCCAAAGATTTTTCTAAATAATCCATCTTTCTTCAGAATACAGCTGAAAATCTAAGATTTTTAGTACAAACAATACAATTTAGTTAAGTCTCCTAGGCTGCAGGCCTTGTGAATTGCAGGAAGGTACTGTACCTGAATAAAAATATAACCTCTCTTCCATTCTATGTTGCTCTTCCTTTTTTAATGGCCATGATCATCTTGGTTAGGCCTCAGTTTCCAATAATCTGCTCACATCCTAGAATCTCCCAGTGAGACAAAGACTTTCTCTTTGCCTTTCTCTTTTTAGGATAACTGCACAAAGACTTGCTCATTTGAACAAGTGCTTAATGAATTTCAAGCTGGGTAACTTCAGCTATCAAAAAAATCCTCTGAAGTTGGGAGAACTCCAGGGAAATCAATTCACTGTTGTCCTCAGGTAAAAAACTCTTGTCAGGAGGAAGAGAGATCCTCACTCAGGTATTTACTTTGTCAATATGTATGAATGATAAAGAAAAATGACTCATATTTAGGTCAACTTGTACAAAGAGAAAGGAATAATAAAGAAGGAAATGACCCAAAAAAGTTAATGCTGGTTTTAAAATTGCATTATGCCTTTCTAAAAAAATCAAATAGAGGATTTCAATAGAAATTGTAGTTTTTGTTTTAAAAAATTGGAACTTTTTAAACATATTTTTAGTAATAAAATTAGGGAAGAGTCACAATAAAGTCAGAAAGTAAGACAAGAAAGGAATTGAAGGAAAGGAGAGGAATGGTGACTAAATCAGAACCGCTTTATGGTGAACTGGTCTTACAACTATTCATGGAATAAAACTTTCTTTGGGTGATTCAAATATTTGCAGAAACATAACAGGAACAGACCATCAAGTACAGCAAGCAATGCACTCTCTCAAGGAAATTGGATTCATTAACTACTATGGGATGCAACGGTTTGGAACCACCGCTGTCCCCACGTATCAGGTTGGAAGGTCTGTGTTTAATTTATATTCATTTGATTCCCACTGTTTATCTTTAATGGTACCTTGTTGTAAAATGTGTTTAAATGTCTTCATGGAAAATAATAGAAAGAGAAAATGGTAGAAACTTGTGATGTATCTGTTCCTTGTTTACCATGTCACCTGGGACACACCACTTAAGTGTTTGATCTCTCCAAGTCTGATTTTGAATTTGGTTCTAATTTGTCAAAAGGTTTTTGCCTCATAGCCTACATGCTCTTATCAAACAATAATTTCCAACTGTTTCAGAGTTTTGATAAACCTTTGTCAGACATTGTTTACCATACTTTATTCAGCTATTTTCCAACTGAGATGTCTCCTCTTAATTTCCAGTTCTTTGCTACTACAAAAAGGACTGCTATAAATATTTTTATGCTTATAGCACATATTTTATCTTTTCACTTTTTTCTCTCTCTTCAGAATTAGAGGTCTAATAGCATTACTAGTAGGTGTAAGAGTAGATTTTTCACTTTAGAAATGAGCTAGTTAGAAGTAGAACTCATTTGTCAAGCCCAGATCTCCTCACATCTAGTCACAAGCACTTTAGAAGTTAAAAATATAGGATATAGTGGAAGGTTTTTCCTTTGGTTGTGAAAGCACAAAATATGACTTTAATGATCTTTAATGGCAATATCCTAAAACTTGTAGATACTCTATTTCATGAAGTTTAGTCTACATAATTAAAGAGTAAGTTGAAACAGACTAGAAAGATGCAGAAAATGTTTGAAATGTGCTGAAATGTCAGAGCACACTAACAAGGAAGAGTGGAGAAAATTTGCAAGAAAGCTGTTTTCAGCCTCTAATTTAATGACTAATTTTCCAGAAAGGAATTACATTACTTTACATATTATAAAAACTAAGTGGCTAGAATGATTTCTTCCTTTATTTTATCCTTTTACATTTTTTGTTAGAATCTCTCTATACATGATTATTCTTTATCATATTGTTATATGTTATAATAAAAAAGAAAAACAAAATATCTTAATGTTCATATAATCCAAATGCAAAGAAATTTATTACAGTATAAAATATAATAAATTTTGTCTGTCTAATGATCTGTTTAATTTCAGAGCTATCTTACAAAACTGTTGGGATGAAGTCGTAGATTTAATATTGAAACCTCGTCCTGGAGGTAAGGCATTTTTGAAATAAGTTTTTATTTTTTATTTTAAAAACAATAACTTTACTTCATTCTATCCATTTATTTCAGTATTGTAACATACTTAAAATGAAAAAAAAATCTATGATTTTGTATTTTTTATGTTACCACAGATTAAAGTCCTTTTGAGACTTAGCAAATGATCTCCAAGAGTTGCTATGGTCACTTTGAGAATGAGCTTCTCCAAATGTAGACTGGCTAGTCTTTGGGTGACAGACAAAAGTAGTTTTTCACTGGAGTTATGCCATTATTGAAGCATTTCCAGCTGGGTTAACAGTCAACTGCCCAGTCTTTGAGGAGGTCATATCTGTTCCATGATGATGTTTTAGAATAGGACTTTTGTGTACGAGTTCATGATTTGCTATAAAATGCTGTCCAGTCTCATTCCTTTAAACCATAAGGTATATAAGGAGAACTTTTATAGTATTGGGATCCTCACATCCAGTTAGGCTGACTGGCCCGATCTCAGTCAAGAGCCATTGATTGTGCTTTGGTTGTGGAAAGCAGCCTTTTTTGGTTGTGCATATATGCCTTGTTCTTTATATGGGATTCCCTAAGGGATTTAGAAGATACTTGCCAGGCCTGGGTCAGATCCCTTACCTATGTCAGCAACTTTTCCTCACCTTACTGTAAGACTTCTCTCTTCCTCCCTACTTTCTCTTCCATGGGTAACAGAGAAGACATTAAGAATTTATTTGGGAGGCAGCTAGGTGGTGCAGTGGGTAGAGCACCAGCCCTGAAGTCAGGAGGACCTGAGTTCAAATCTGGTCTCAGACACTTAACATTTCCTAGCTGTGTGACCCTGGGCAAGTCACTTAACCTCAATTGCCTCAGGAAAAAGAAAAACAAAAACAAGAATTTATTTGAGAAGTCTCTGGGCACTCTAGTCTGCCTGCCCATTGGCCAAATCATGGTGGTCATTTGGGCCAAAGTCTAGAACAATGTGATAGAGACTGCCTGCAGTAATCACTTTATATGGCCCCTTGCTTTCAGAAAGTCTAGTTTATTTTAGTTCTTAGTACGGTGGAATGCTCATTTGGGGGAGTTTTTGCTCTGTTCAGTCCTGATGAACTTGAAAGTCTGCTCACTGAGAAATGTTTCATCACTATTGGTTTTGGGGTTAAATATACCTCTAGGTAAGGACCTTCAGATAAATTTGACCAACATTCTAATCATCTTGAAGGAATAGGTAGGTGTCAGCTGTGACATCTGCCTTTCCTTTTGCAGGCACAAAGAAATCTGTGCTTCTAAGAACAAAAAGTATTAGAATCAATAGATCAATTAACAAACATTTATGAAAAATACAAAGAAACTTCATTCTTTTTATTCCTTATTCTGTAAATCTTGGGAATTTTTTTTTTTAAAGAATACTTTAATTATACAATGATTAATTCTGACGGACATCACTGTTTTCAGCAATGAGATGATTCAGGCCAATTCCAATAATCTTGTGATGAAGAGAGCCATCTATACCCAGAGAGGGACTGTGAGAATAGTGTGGATCACAATATAGTATTTTCACTTTTTGTTGTTGTTTGCTTGCATTTTGTTTTCTTTCTTAAGTTTTTCCTTGTAGAACTGATTTTCCTTGTGCAGCACAATAATTGTGGAAATATGTATAAAAGAATTACACATGTATAACATTGGATTACTTGCCATTTAGGGAAAAGGGTATGGAAAAGGGAGGGAAAAAATTTGGAACACAAGGTTTTGCAGGGGTGAATATTAAAAATTATGCATTTGTTTTGAAAATAAAAAGCTTTAATTTAAAAAATGCAGAATATGAAATAAAGAATAAAAAATATTTTTATAAAAATATGTCCCTAAAACTAGACTTTGTAAAAAGGATTGACTTTATATTTACTTTGACAGTACTAACATTTTTGCTAATTGTTCAGTACTTGGAATGATAGGACTCACCTGTGTTAAAATCTTGGCCAGGCTACTTGCTAACTATGTTAAGGTGATCAGATTTTAGCCTCTCTGGACCGTTTCATGATCTGTAAGAGGGAGAGGATTGGACTAGACAGTTTCTAAGGCACCTTTGAACTTCAAGCACAAGATCTTTTGATGAATGGCTTAATTAGTTCATGAAAAAGAAACTTGCCCTGTGAGTTTGATAGTATTGAATTAGACATGCAGAGTGAAAAGGAAAAGCAGACATTCCTGGTGAGTCAGCTGGCATATGAATTACCATTTTTGTTTTAGCCCTCACCACAACAAAAATCTATACATGCTCTTCTTTCTGCAATAAAATGGGTACGTGTCCACATTGGTTGACGTTTTCAAGTGGGTGTTTCTTGGCGTGCATTTTATTTTATTTATTTATTTATTTATTTATTTATTTGTTTGTTTGTTTATTTTTTAATTTTATTTTATTTGCATAACATATGTGTGGGTAATTCTTCAACAATAACACTTACATAGCTTTCCATTAGAAATTTTTCCCCCCAACTTCCCCACCCCTCCTCTAGATGGCAGGATATCCATTACATGTTAATTATGTTAAAATATTGGCAAATCGAATATATGTATACATATTTCCAAACTTATCTTTGTTGTGCAAGAAAAATCTTATCTACACAAATGATATATCAGATAAAGGAAACACAATGTAAGCAAACATCAATCAAGGA
>JAJPUD010000099.1:800816-866120 GCA_023553655.1 Myrmecobius fasciatus | reverse complement strand
TTTCCAGTTTTCCCAGCAGTTTTTATCAAATAGTGAATACTTATCCCAAAAGCTGGGGTCTTTGGGTTTATCAAAAACCAAATTGCTATAGTTATTGCGTGCATTTTATTTTAAAAGTTGGAAAGATTCATGTTGATTTAATTGTTTATTGCTAACTTGTTTTTGCAGCCGAAAAGGGATACTTGGTCAAATGTCGAGAAGAGTGGGCCAAGACCAAAGATCCTGATGCTGCCCTCAAAAAACTACCTGTCAAAAGGTGTGTGGAAGGGCAGCTGCTTCGAGGACTTGCAAAATATGGACTGAAGAATATTGTGTCTGCATTTGGCATAGTGAGTGTGATTTGTGAAGTTAGGTGCTGACTAGCAGAGGGTTTTTTTTTCTTTTCTTAAGGGCAAAAGCAAAGAAGAAAAATTCACTCTGAAGGTGAATTTATGTGAACTATTTTCAGTCATAAATACAAATAGATAAAATGGTTTTAATAGGAGAAAGTAATTCAGTAAACACTATAAATATCAACTGTAATGTGGTGTGGTAGGAACTACGTATATAGGGATTAATAAAAATAGTACCATTTGGCTTCAAGGGACTTACAGTATGGAAAAGCAATCTATACTAATGGACATTTCACAGCTAATTTATTTCATATGCTTTCTACTGTTAGATAGACTTTCTCAATAATTTAGAAAATAAAAAGTTCCAAAATCTAGGTCTTCTCTCATTGAGGGGATGGGTCACTGGCATTTATGTTTCCTTTATTACAAAAAAAAGGGAACAAACTCTTGGTAAACTAAAAAAGATACATACAAAATTAAACAAATTTATATTTGTCATAATGAACTTGAAGGCATATCTTTGCCCTCTTTTTGCTTTATATGTTAAGTGTCTGGTAAAATTTTGATAGCTTTTTGAGATAAAATGTCATCTAATATTTAGATCTCTCTAATCCAGACTAGATTTATCATCAAATAGTGATGGCTCTTTTCCCCTACATGGCAACCAGAAGTCATTTGGTTGCCTCATTGAATTTGTCATTAGTTAAATTGCTTGTGTTTTTTATCTTAGGGAAACCCTAGAATATGAAGGTGAAAATACTGTTTGCCATACATTTACAAGTACTTTTTCTTAAAATTACTAAATTACAATTAAACAAAACAAAACAAACAAACAAAAAAAAACACTATAGCCTTTGGTGTATTTAAATGTAATCTACAAATAATTTATCAGCCTTATCATTGGTTGATAGAATTGACTGTTGTACAATTTTAGCTTTGCTGCATTTCTGTCTACAAAAAGATTAATGTTGTTTGCAGACTTCTGTAGGGTAGAATAACAATTAGGGATTTGGCAATTTTCTTGTAGCCTGAAAGATAAGAATTTAGTATACTAAGGAACAGCGAGCAATAAACAAGGAATAGTCATGATTGTCTGTCAGAAGTTCTTAATCTGTAGTCCATGAACTTGTTTAAAATACTGTGGTATCTACTTTAGGATAATAGGTTTACTTTTAAGCTTATAAATTTTATGTGTTTAAAAACATTTTTCTGAGAAGGGTTCCCTAAGTTTTACCACTCTGTCAGAGAAGTTCATGACATAAAAAAGGTTTAAGAACCATTAAGACGACTTGAAAGATGCTTTTCATGTCTGATTTCTTCACTGAATTTGGTGTCTTGCTCATTTCTTCCTCTCCACAGATACCAAGAAATAATCGTTTGATGTATATTCATAGTTATCAAAGTTACGTGTGGAATAACATGGTGAGCAAGAGAATTGAAGAATATGGACTGAAACCTTTTCCAGGGGATCTTGTACTTAAAGGAGGTAAAAAGGCAAAGTTGTCAATCTCAATCCTTTGTTCCTCACCTTGTAATATACCAAGGTGGATCACAATTTAATAATTTTAATTTGAGCTTGGCATTTGAGTTAAAGAGGCATGTGTGTTAAGGAGGCATGTGTCTAGTATTTAAAATCATGGAAGTATAATGAACTGCAAATTATTCAGTGCAGGTTTGTGTGCAGATCTTAAAACAGTCTTCTGGTATTTTAACACTTCAAAGTATACACCTAAATTTCCAGCTAAAAATGAATGTGGGACCAACAGAAATCATATGAAAATTGCAATAGATACAAAAAAAGCTTTTGACAAAATACAGCACCCATTCCTACTAAAAACACTAGAGAGCATAGGGATAAAGAGAGCTTTCCTCAAAATAATAAGCAAAATCTATCTAAAACCTACAGCAAGCATTAGTTGTAGTGTAGAGAAGTTGGACACATTCCCAGTAAGATCAGGGTGAAACAAGGATGCCCAATATCACCACCATTATTCAACATTGTACTAGAAATGTTGGATTTAGCAGTAAGAAAAGAGAAAGAAATTAAAGGAATTGGAATAGGCAATGAGGAAATAAAACTATAACTCTTTGCAGATGATATGATGATATACTTAGAAAATCATCAAAAACCTACTGGAACCAATTCACAACTTTAGCAAAGTTGCAGAATATAAAATAAACCTATACAAATCATCAGTATTTCTGTATATTACAAAAAACTCATCAATAAGACATAGAAAGAAAAATTCCATTTAAAATTATTGTAGACAATAAAAATAACTGTGGCACAGTTTCTGGTTCTAGATTGTGCTCCTTGATTTGGTTCATAGACTAACTCAGGCTGGAGTATTCCCTTCATGTTGCTCATTTCATGATGGTCGCAGATATGCAGGACAGGAGAATCTCTGATCTATACATATCAGACAACTCTTTTCTGTCAAGTTAGCAATTTCTTCTCCAAATAGCTAGTAATGAACCACATTTTAAACCCTACTCAATGAAATGATTTATTATGTAAAATGATTTTTAGAATGTGAAGGTAGATCCTTATTTTTTAAGACAAGCTGACTTTCCTTTAGCCCCTCTTCTCTTCTCCCATTATATTCATCTGGTACAACTTTACATGTAGGGTCCATTTATTTATTTATGTATGTATGTATGTATTTATTTATTTATAGAACTTTGTTGTAATCTCAGAATTCTGTGACATTATTGATCACCTTGATTTCATTTTAAAATTGTTGATTTTTAAAAATCAGTCAGTTAAAATTGGCATTAAACAAATACCATGAAAACATTCCTTTCCTACTGGAGCTTTTATGGTGCTTTATAATCATTAACCACTTTCCAGATGGGTTCTTTCAAAAAAAGAAAGTTCATTCCTTTTCCCTAAAACACCTGTTCCAAACTTACCCATAAAATAACTAATTTTAGAAGCCTGAGAAGAGAATATTTCATGTTTGCTTAAATTATTGCTTTTTTGTGAATTTGTAGCTACAGCCACATACATTGAGGAAGCAGATGTTAATTCCTACTCCATCCATGATGTGGTGATGCCTTTACCTGGTTTTGATGTTATCTACCCCAAACATAAAAGTAAGCTTCTCTCTGTTTTTCTTTTAAGAAATTAAAAATGTGTGTTTAGAGAAGATTAGGCTTTCTTAGTTCTTAGCTGCCTGTAGCATTTTTGGAAGCTAAGGGGGAAAGGCAAAAGAAATTCACTTGCTTTAGTTTTTTAACTTTAATATGCTGATTTGGGGACCTAGATTAGAAATCTCTTTCAAACTCAAGTAGATGTAAAATAACATTGTTTACAAAGCTACTAAATAAATATTTGTTGAAATGAATGAATTATTTATTAAGCACTGGCATGTATACAAAGCCTCTTTGTGACCTTTATGTTACACATTCACTTTTTAGTTAGTTAAATAAAGTTAATCAGGAAGAAACTAAAAAGATTTAGAAATCCTTATAGTTTTTTAATGGCAAAGAATTATCATAAGGTAGCCTGGAACCTCTGCTGAAACATGAATTAAAGTCAATAAAATATGGCATTATTTGGAAATAAAAGTGTCTCTCTAGCTTATTCCTCTCTAGAATTCATTCATTCATTTGTAAACATTTATTAATTCCTGGCATGTGCTAGGTACTATGATAAATACTAGAGATACAAAAAAGAGGCAAAAAATAGTCCTTGCTCTCACAAGGAGCTTACAATTTAATTGCAGAGATGATATACAAATACATATAAACCAAGCTATTTACAGGATAAATAGGAAATAGTGAAAAGAGAGGAAATTAATGTAGAAATCTGAATGTTACTTGTTTTTTTTTTCCTTTTTGCTGAGGCAATTGAGGTTAAGTGACCTGTCCAGGGTCACACAGCTAGGAAATGTTAGGTGTCTGAGACCAGATTTGAACTTAGGTCCTCCTGACTTCAGGGCTGGTGCTCTATCCACTGTGCCACCGAGAAACCCCTGAATATGTTACTTCTAAGAGGCAGCAGATTATAACAACTGCGCTGGTTCTCAGTGGTTTTTTGTTCCATTTAACATGCTGCTCATACTACTGTATAATAATTTACTACTTAAAGATGCTATTAAAGAATTTTTAGACCATTTTGGACCTCTTAGACCATAATGGAGAAAATACTAAGGGAGTTGAGAATCACTAAATGGAAACTACTGATCTACTTTAATCCTTTACCCTACAGTCTTAGTATATGACTAAATTTATATAATGTAGAATCATTTGGGGTCAGGGAAATAGGATTTCATCTACAAATCTCAGTTTTAAATATCTCATCCTCTAGGCCTGGTGCTCTGTATTTTGAATTTCTTTGTCCTTTCTGTAATTCCATTAATCTGAAAAGAAAAGAGTTTTTAAGAAGAAAAGGGATTTGAATAAATTATGAAGTAACCTTCTTCCTTAAAACAAGTGACACAAGAATTTATAGTTTGTAGTTTAACCACTAGGGGTTAGCATAAACAGGGAATTACAGAAGTCTTATTGCTGTTAAAGACTGAACTGCACCAAGACTTCTGGGATAACCAAATTAGTCATTGATGATAAATAAAACATGACTGTTCAGTGTATTGCAGAGAGCATATTCCTTGCTACTAATGGAAATTGTCTTCCTTTGATATTGATTATGCTGTTAATAATATCCTCAAGAATCTCTATGCAAGTCGATCAGTGGCACAGGATAGGTTATCAGGACAATCTAGGCAATAACCTTAACAATTTAGTGTTTGATAAACCCAAAGACCCCAGCTTTTGGGATAAGTACTCACTATTTGGCAAAAACTGCTGGGAAAATTGGAAACTAGTGTGAAAGAAATTAGGGCTTGACCCATACCTAACACCACATACCAAGATAAGATCTAAATGGGTTCAAGATCTAGATATAAAGAGTGATTTTGTAAGCAAGTTAGAGGAACGTAATATAGTTTACCTCTCAGACCTGTGGAGATGGAATAAATTTATGTCCAAAGAAGATCTGGAACTCTTAATTGAACACCAGATGGATAATTTTGATTATGTTAAGTTAAAAAGTTTCTGTACAAATAAAACTAATGCAGACAAGATTAGGAGGGAAGCATCAAACTGGGAAATCATCTTTACATTTAATGGTTCTGATAAAGGCCTCATTTCTAAAATATATAGAGAATTGTCTCATATATATAAGAATTCAAGCCACTCTTCAATAGATAAGTGGTCAAGGGATATGAACAGACAATTTTCAGATGATGAAATTAAAACCATCTCTAGTCATGAAAAGTTGCTCCAAATCACTATTGATCAGAGAAATGCAAATTAGGACAACTCTGAGGTACCACTACACACCTGTCAGATTAGCTAAAATGACAGGAAAAGATAACGATGAATGTTGGAGGGGATGTGGGAAAACTGGGACACTAATACATTGTTGGTGGAACTGTGAACGGATCCAACCATTCTGGAGAGCAATTTGGAGCTATGCTCAAAAAGTTATCAAACTGTGCATACCCTTTGACCCAGCAGTGTTTCTACTGGGCCTATATCCCAAAGAGATGTTAGAGGAGGGAAAGGGACCCACATGTGCAAGAATGTTTGTGGCAGCCCTTTTTGTAATGGCTAGAAACTGGAAACTGAATGGATGCCCATCAATTGGAGAGTGGCTGAATAAATTATGGTATATGAATGTTATGGAATATTATTGCTCTGTAAGAAACGACCAGCAGGATGATTTCAGAGAGGCCTGGAGAGACTTGCATGAACTGATGCTGAGTGAAATGAGCAAAACCAGGAGATCATTATACACGGCAACAACAATACTATATGACGATCAATTCTGAGGTCCATGGCTCTCTGCAACAAAGAATTGTCTCAAACTAGTTCCAGTTGTTCAGTGAAGAAAACCATATACACCCAGAGAGAGGGATATGAAATATGGATCACAAAGTAATATTTTCATGATTTCTATTGATGTTTGCTTGCATTGTGTTGCCTTTCTCTGGTTTTTTTTTTTTTTCTTGTAGATAGGATTTTTCTTGCACAACTTGTCAAGTATTTCAACATTATTAACATGTAGTGGACTTCCTGCCATCTAGGGGAGGGGAGGGGACTGGGGGTAAAAGTTGTAATGGAGAGCTTTGTAAAGATCAATGCTGGGGAACTACCCATACATATGTTATACAAATAAAAAGCTTTAATAAAAAAAAAAAGAAGAATATGCAAAGGGCTTTTTTTTTTTTTTTAATAAATGCCATTTAAATGACTGGACTAACAGTTACAAACTTAATGCTGCTTACTAAGAACATTGTTTTGGTTTCAAGATAGAAGGATTTATTTTTGCTCCTAGTTATGCAAAAAAAAAAAAAAAGTTTCTTAATCCTTTAGTCCTCCATGACCATAAGGTACTCTAGTTTAAAAAAAGCCAAAGTCATCTGACAGTCCTTCCATCTTCCCTCTAATGGAGTTTTAACTAATGCATCTCCAAACTAGAAGGCGATAAGAGGAAAAGGTGAGAAGTAGCTTCTTCCTCACTCTATTTGCTGGGTCCCAATGTTGGCTCTTTGATAGCACTGCTGGATTTTTTAATTTGGAGAATGTGAATCCTTCAGGTTGTGTATAGGGAATTAAGCTGGTTAAGAGGCAGTGTGATTTAGTACAGAACTTCTTAACCTTTTTCCACTTGTAACCCATTTTAGCCCAAGAAATTTTTATGTGACCCTGGCTTATGTACCTCTGGCAGAAATACATAAAATAGATACCAAACAGTTACTAATAATTAATCTTAAAAGAAATTAATTTTAAAACAATTCTTTGGTATATGTATAATTTTGCTGTTTATTAAAGATGAAAACAAATTTACATACTAGTGAGATGGATGAGCTTGTTTATTTTTACATAAAGAATTAAATGTTGGTGGAATATTTGAGACCTTTTACTATTGCCAAATTTTTCATGATCCTCCATATTCGGTGAGGGGGTGGCAACCCACAGTTTAAAAACCTTTGCTCTGGTGGATAGAATTAGTCTGGAAACAATACTTGTATTCAAGCCCCAGCTCTAACATAAACTGACTCAGAAAACATCTACTTTAACCTACATGTGGATGAGAAAATGTATTGTAAAAACAATAAGTTCTTTATTCTTTTTGCTTTGGGGTGGTGTAATTCTAGGTGTTCTCATTCTGGTAGTTTGAAGACACATTTTTATACAATGATAAGAATATGCTAATGTTTACAGACTAAGGAAATTGATTTTGTCCAAAGGGCGTGGGGGGTTGTCCAACAAAACTTATTTTTAATCCTTCTCATAATGGTTTAACACGTTACTCTACATTCCATTTGATTCTTTTCTGTTTTGCTTTAGTTAGTGAGGCTTACAAGGACATGCTAGCTGCAGATCATCTAAATATTGACAACATGAAACATAAAATCCGAGATTATTCTTTATCAGGTGCCTACCGAAAGATCATTATTCGCCCTCAAAATGTCAGCTGGTAAGTAATATTTTGGAGTGCAGTGGAATCAAATTATACCTTTTCTGTAATGTTGACAGTATTTAGAAGACTTTTCATATTTTTGTGATTTACTTTTTCTAAGTAAACCTAGAACAAATAAACTCATTTTGAATGCCAAACATGCAAAGAAGAATTATGTATAAAAGATTTGTTTAAAGCATAAAGTCTTTTTCTTGCTGCGAAAAGCTTAAATTTTATTTAATAATTTATAAGAAAAAGAATTCTTTTATTCCAGATTGGCTTAAACAGTTCTAAGAATTCATCTAGTAGTTTTCATGTCATGTCCCCAGTGGATAGAAGAAGACAGAGATAAGAAGATTCCTTTTGCATTTAAATCCATTTAAAAATACTTAAATGCTTGCCATTGTCAAAATCTTTATTTCTGGTAAATGGCATATCCCAAATGAGACTTTGTTTTCAAATTAATTCCTATGTGTATATATTTTTAAAGGGAGGTTGTTTCGTATGATGATCCTAGAATTCCACTTTTTAACACGGATTTGGACAACTTAGAAGGAAAACCACCACCTGTGTTTGCTGCTGGTAAGTAGGGTTAACCTCCACCTTTAAATAGTGAGCATTTTGATAATAATTGCTATGTTATTGCCATAAATTATGACATCAGCTTTATGTCTGAATAGAAATTAGTGGCTCAGTTAACCATCCTGAAAGTACAACTTATCTCATCCCACTGGAGCTCCCAGGGGCTTAAATGGTGAGGCTGACCTTGAGTAGGACAAGGGCTGAAAGTGGTGTTCCTGGAACGAAAATCACCTTGAGGGTAGCAGAACAGAATGCCAGCTGAGCCAGCAGAAAAGACAAGGATCCGTGATTGGAACTACCTAGAGATATGGAGAAGAAGGGAACAGCTGTTCTGAATGCCCAAAGTCCAATCGGAATAGAGTGTAAGGGAGAAGAGAAAATATGTATTCAGACTTTTTCTCTTTGATAGTATTCTAGGAAGAATCTTCCCCTTCCTCTACCACTTACCTACCCTTCTCCCTTTCCTCCTTCTTCCCCCCAATGAAAAATTCCTTTATATTACCTAGAATTTTTCCAATTATAAATTATTTCCTCACAAAATTCCTCTTTTTCTATTTCCTCTTGATAAAAAGCCACCTGAGGTTCTTGAAGCCTTAGGTGGGTTCTACTAAGTGGCTTATAGCTGCTAATGAACTCTTAGCAAAAAATGGGAAAAAAAAAATGAAAAAGACAAAATGGCCCTCAATTCTATTTTGACTGTTCTCTTTTGTGCAGTGATAGTGACTGATAAAACATAAAAGGAGGAAAAGGATGGTATAAATAACACAGTTTTTCTTAGACCATTTATAAACATTAATTTAATTGTTGATACTCTGAATGTTAGGATTAACTAGGTGACACAGTGGATAAAACACCAGGCTGAGAGTCAAGAAAGCTCATCTTCCTGAATTCCAATTTGGCCTCACACACTTAGTGGCTGTGTGATTCTAGGCAAGTCACTTAATCTCTGTTGCCTAAGTTTCCTCATCTGTAAAGTGAACTAGAGAAAGAAAGAGCAAACCATCCAGTATCTTTGCCAAGAAAATCCCAAATGGGACATAAATGAAATGACCAAATAACAGCAAAACTCTAAATGTGAAAGCCTTGTCCAGAGATCAACAAGTATATATAACCAAAGAAAGCGAACCATTTTAATATAGAGATTCTTATAAATTAGAGCATATCAGGACAACAAGCACATAAACAACAAGCAAATAAAGAAGATAGAACCGAATGCCAAAATGGCTCACAGACTATCTTGGGAAAGCAAGCAAGGACCTTAAACTAGAATGATGACCATGTGAGTAGAAAAAATGAGTTCATGGGAGCAATTCTGCCTTTATAAGATTTGGTGACTGGTTAGATTTGGGAGGTGAGGGAGAAGGAAGAGTCAAATAGACTTCAGGATTATTATGAATCTGACTAACCAGAAAAATGATGTGATATTCTCAGTAGAAATAGGCAAGTTTGGAGGGCCATGAGAGGGTAGAAATAGTGAATGCTTGGTTTAAAGCATGGTAAATTTGAAGAGTTTATAAGGCATCCAGGGTATCATGGTGTAATAGATTGAGTGGTGAATTTAATTCAAGAAGGTCTGGATTAAAATCTTGCCTCAGACACTTATTAGTTAGTTGTATGATTGGCCAAATCGCTTAACTTTTCTTGGGTTCACTTCCTAATTGATAAAATGAAGGAGTGGGACTAGATTGCCTCTGTGGCAATCTATGATTTTATATTCATTTGGGACTGGAGTTTAGGAGAGAGAATAGATTTGGGAGCCTTCTGCATAAGGATGATGACTTGGGAGTTCATGCTCTCCCCAGAGGAGATAATATAGAGGACAGTCCAAACGGACATCCACACTTAATGGGGATGAATTGCCAAATGAGACTGAGAAGGGGTGATCAGGTATAGAGGAGAACTAGAGTATACTGTTGTCATGAAAGCCAAAGGAGAAATGAATGACTGACAAAGTTATAGAGGAGTCAGGAAGAATGAGAACTAAGAATTTCATAGTTAAATGAAACTAAAACAATTTTAAGGTATCTCTTTATTCCTGTCTGATTAAAAAGATGATTGATGCAAAAATCAATACGAAAAGGAAACATGCAAGTTGATTCAGGCAAATAGTAAGTATTTGTTAAGCTCTTCCTATGGGCCCAGACATTGTGGTGCCTGCCCTCAAGGCAAAGCATTCCAGGCTTGGGACATCATGACCAGTACAAAAGCCCAGATGGAGGAAATGAATAAGGAACAGAAGTGAGGCTAGTTTGGCTGAATTGCAGAGAGACTGGAAAGCTAAATTGGCAAGGTGGTGAAAAGATTTAAAGGCTATAATGAGAAGGTTCTATTTGATTCTAAAGGCAATAAGAAATCAGGGAGTTTATTGAGTAGGGGAAAATAACATGGTCAGATCTTTGCTTAAGGAAAATCACATGGGTAGTTGTGTGGGGAATGGATTTGATCCAGGGAAACTAAGTTGATGTCCATTGCAAAAGTCTAGGTGAGAAGCAATGTTGGCAGCTTGTGAATAAAGGAACAGGATTATGTGTGGAGGTAGAAATGACTCTAATTAGCAACTGATTGGCCATGTGGAGTAAAGGGAAAGGGTGATAACACCAAGATTACAAACCTGGGACACCTTCAGAAGAAATAGAGAAATTTGGGAGAGGAATAAATTCAGGGAGAAAGAAAGTGGATTTTATTTTAGACTTGTTGAATTGTCCTTGGAACACCAATTTGAAATGTCTAATAGACATTTGTTGATGTGGGACTTAAATTCAGGGGTGAGATTATACAAGATATATAGATATGGATCTCACTATTAGATATAATCCACTTTTCTCTAAAGAAAAACTAACATTCCTTTGTCTTACCCTAACTTTCTCTCATTCCATCTCTTGATATGTTTCTCACTCACCCCAAACCCAGTCTTTGTTCTCATTGAAACCTTCAATCCCAGATGCTCCCCTTAATTCCTTCTCACACCTTTACGGCTGTCCTGACTTTCCTTCCTTCTTTTTCTAATCTTGAAGTGATATTGGCCAATTCAACTCAACTCAATTGTCTTCCATGCTCACTTCAAATCTTAAGAGTTATTAGTATTGAGAAAGTAATCAAGCCTATGTAAGCTGATGAGGTCACTGAGAAAAAGGGTAAAGACAGTATAGGGAACCTAGAATAGGACCTTAGCATCTCCACAGTTAAAGCATGTGGTTGGGATATTGAGGAATAATAAGGAAAACAGAAAGAATGGTTAGGAGAGCATAATGTCAGGAAAGCCCACTGAAGAAAGGATGGTCTTCAGTGTCACATGAAGCAGAAAGGCCTGGAGTGATGAGGGCTAAAAAAAAAAAAAGAGCACTAGATTTTAGCATTAAGGGATTACTTAGAGTTTTGGAAGGAGCTTTGGTAGTTAAGGGATCACTTACAGTTTCAGAGTAAGCAGTGAGGTCAGAAGCTAGACTATAAATGGTTAAAGAGTGAGTGATAGCAGAATGAGTGGATCCTATGAGTATAAGCCTATCTTTCTGATAATTTGGCTGAACTAGGAAGGAAAGATACATGACAATAGCTTAGCACAAGCTAATTGTGACTAATAGAAGTTTTTTAAGGATTGATTTAGGTTATGTAAATTGAAAGAAGCCAAATCAAAAAGACCAACAAATTATATATTTATTCTATCTGGACCTGATTTCATCTACTTCGGAACTTTTGGTGGAGAAACTCCCTCTGCAGATACAGATCAGCAGTTATTGTGCATCTTCAAAGTGTGGATGGCCTGAGGATGATCAGTTAGGTGACTTGCTCAGGTTCATTCAGCCCATACGTGTCAAAATTGGGACTTACACCCACGTCTTCCTAGCTCTGAGGCCAACCCTACTCTTATTACCTACCTCCTCCTATACTTAATATGCTTGTTACAGCTTTGTAAAAGAAGACTACGTTAAACAGTAATAATAATAATAATTATAACCAAATCCAGCAGATGGCCTTGGTAATAATACTTAATTTAAAGTACACTCCTTTATTTCTTTTCACAAAAAGCAGTCTGAAAAAGTGTTAATAGGGCTCTTGGTGCCCTGTTGCACTCACTCTTGGTAACTCAGGACAAGTCATATTACAAGTCTGGACATAATTTCCCATTCTTACACTTCAGGAGTTGAACCAGATGAAATTTCACAGCATCCCAGCATTTTTAAATAGGAAAGAACCTCACTGGCCATCTAGTCAAATCTGTCCCCAAACAGATTCCCTATGGCAGTGTCCCAGACAAATGATCATCCTACATCAAGAACACTAAACATGGCACCATTCTCCCCAACCCCCATCTCCCTCCAAGGCCACCCTTCCCCACCCAAGACAGCCCATCTCTCTTTTTGTAAAGCTCTTAGTGAGTATTCTTTATCCAAATGATTGATTAAGAAATGTAAGATAGCACAGGGCCAAGCACAGATTCCAAGAGTACTCCACTGGAGTTCTCTTGCCACCATGAATATTCTTTGAATCTGGCCATCTGTCAAATGCAGACTCCCTCTCTGAAGTCCTTTGCAAGTCTAAATCAAGGACTTTTTCTCAAGTTCTTTTCTTCTTCCCAATATTCCCTTTTTAGCTTTCTATGTTGGTAGCTTTAAGTTTTTAATTTTAGGTTTCTGCTTTACACCTTCTCTGCGTACAATCTGGTTATGCTAGATAGAGAATGTCTCCATTAGAACCCCTATTTATATGAAACTTTAACATTTATAAAGCACTTTTCCCCTCAAGGTAACCTAATAACATAGCATTGATGTCCTCATTTTATGGATGGGGAGGCAGAGGCTCCAGGAAGCTAATTAACATGACTTCAGTCTTGCATTGTCAGAGCCAGGACTCGAATGCAGATCTTTTCACTCTTAAGTTCCTGGCTGTTCCCACTCTCCTAAACTGCCTCTCAATGTCATGGTTACCTTCCTAAAATGGTGCCTCTCCTTTCACATGCCAAGTTTGTACATCCTCCAAATTTTCTCACATATCAAAAACCTGACTGTGAAATGTTCAAGATGTGTACTGCTTTTGTCAACCCTTGCAGTAATTTCTCTTCTTAATTTTTCTACCTCAGTTTCATAATTCTGGCTAGACATCAGTAACTGAAACATAGAATTGAATTAGTGATATTTTCTAGATTTGTAGGATTTCTTTTCCTTTCACAAAATGGTAAATCCCACTTCACATGAGTGATTCTCAGGTCAAATTATACATCATAGAAGGGAGAGAAGAAGACAATCAACTTATATGTAAAACTTGTGTCATATATTCAAATAAGATTTCCCAAAGGGTATTATTCTTTATAGGTAAACGAGGCCTCAGGTGGGCTGGAAATGGAGATAATATAAATTTCAAAGTCCGAGTTGAGTGCAACTTAATGGGATGTATAAGCATTTAACAATTCTGAAAATGGCTTTCCCAAATTTTCCCTTTTTTATGGGATGAATCCATTTTCTGAGGTGTGCCAGCCAGTTGTATTTGCTTTTCCAGGAATTCTAAAACAGTGGAGTGGAAGTATTATCTGTTACCACCACAGCTAGACCTGTATTTCGAAATCTTTGAGCATTGGAGTGGTAGGAGGCTAGGAACACAGTTTCCAAAATTGTATTTGCCAATGACTGAAATGCTTGCTGTTTCTGCTACTAAACAAAAAGATGCAAAAGCATTTTATCTGTAATGGAGTCATTTGGACCCAGGTGTAAACTTATCTAGATGAAGTCATCATTTTGAAAATAGGGGGCTTTTTTCTGGTGGTTTAGAAACACAAAGCAAAAAAAAAAATTAGTGATGAGTGCCAAGTTTGTGGAATAATAAGGGACTTATGTGAATATGAATATTACTGGGAAGTTCTTTCTCCATCTTTATGCTGCTTAGCCATTAGCTCATCATGGGCCGTCATGGCAAAACAAAGAACAGAGTTGCTATAGTTTGTGGTCCAGATTTCTGATTTAACTCACAACACTCTTGAGTTAGAATATATAAAGCATTCTTTAAGTATGATCAACAGTTTCATAGTCTCTCACAGCCTTTTGTTTAGCACTTTGCGTGTCAGGGTGACTTGTGTCTGTGAGTTGGACCAGTAGGTAGTTGTTAGGAACCAACACCCTGTGAGAAAGAAATTAATAGGACAAATAAGTGATATGGGAGGTAGAATTGTATCCACCTTAGAGAGCAACAAACATTGGTGGAAGCCAGGAGCAGTTTTCAGAACTATATCTCCATTTCTTATCATCAAAATTGACTTTTCTCAAATTTCTCCTCTTTTTAATTAATTAGTTTTTTTATTATTAAAAGCAATTAAAAACAAAACTGTGCTATTTCACTTGGAGATTCTCCTTACACTCTTGTTTTCCATTTACTCCTTGTCCTTCTGACACTATAAGGTGCCAAGAAAGTTCAGAGGTAGGATTACCATAGATACTTACTGAGAGTATACATTACAGATCTCTCCTCTATGCTTCTCTTTCATACAGAAGTACCAGAGGGCTGCCCCAGTACAATAAGGCTTTCTGATGGTTGGAAAGGTAGAGAGAGCATTGCTACCATTTTTTGTTTATCTGTGTCTAGAGATTATATGATCCTCCAGCTCATTTGCAGCTGCCTTTATTTTCCTGACTCTTCTCTTCTTTCTTGGGTGACAGAAGGTAAATACAGGGCCCTGAAGATGGATTTCTCACTCCCTCCTTCAACATATGCAACAATGGCCATTCGAGAAGTACTAAAAATGGATACAAGTATCAAGAACCAAACACAGCTGAATACTACTTGGCTCCGCTGATGCTGTCTCTGAAGATCCAAGTATGGAGGAAAGTGTCAGCATTCTGGTCCGATGTTCTTTGTGCCCTCTTAGTACAAACTCCATGTGGGCTTTGATAATTTGTAGTAAAAGTCTATAATTTTTTTCAAATTTTTATTAGCTTAAATCAATAATTTGCAGTATTTATACAGATGTACAAATCTGGAGAACCTAACTAAAGTTTAAAACAAAAAATTGATTGGTTTATTTTAATACATTCACACACTCATACTGACATGCAGAGATAAAAGGAGAGTAATTAATGAATCCACTAACATTTATTAAGTGTTTCCCATGTACCAGGCATTGGCAATACAAAGAAAGGCAAAAATGAAAAGTCCCTGGTCTCAAGCAATTTATATGATAATGAAGGAGACAGCACATAAATAAGTAGTAAATACTTACAGTTGTAAGTACATACAGAGTAGAAAGAAGGCTTATAGGAGGTAGATTTAAGTGACTGGCCTCCTGAATCTTGAAAGAAACCAAGAATGAGGAAGGAGCAAGCATTACAGGAATGGGGGGGGGGTAGAGGTGTATGTGTAGCGGGGAGAAATCACTTGTTTTGAAGAATAATAAATAGAGTGCTAGTCTTGGAGTCGAGAAAACTTTTGTTTTTCTTTCAAAAGCCTTTATAATTGGTGTTATCCCCACCTTTCAAGTCTTCTCCACAGTTATCCCCCTCCACTCTCAAATACTCTGCAGTCCAGTGGCATTGGCCTTACAAGACCCTTCATCTTCTGACTGGATGTTTTCACTGACTGTCCCCATACCTGTACTGCTCTCAGTCCCCATCCACCTCCTGGCTTCTTTTAAGTCTATCTTAAAATCCCACCTTCTACAGGAAGTCTTTCCTGATACCCCTTAACTCTCATGCCTTAGCTGTTAACTAACTCTAATTTACTATATATATTTGTTCATATATGATTAATTGTATATTATATTCCCTATTAGACTGTGAGCTTCCTGAGAGAGAACAGGGACTTACGTTTGTTTTTCTTGGACCCTTGGCATAGTGGCTGGCATATAGTAGGCATTTAATGTTTCTTGGGTGGGGCTGCTAGTTGGTGCAGTGGATAGAGCACCAGCCCTAAAGTCAGGAGGGCCTGAGTTCAAATTTGGCCTCAGGGAAAAAAAATATGTTTAATGGCTGGTGTGACTAATACCATCTTGGCTGTGTTACCCAGAGCCACCTCCATAACCTCTCAATGCTCTCTCACAGTGCCCTGAGATTATCTTTTGAGAACATTGCTATTGATAGATACAACTCACAGAATTCCTGAAGTTACTGGTATGGGTGGGACAAAAAGGCAAAATGACAGTTATGTTTGCTGTCATAAGAAAAATGGTCTTGGATTAAGATAGAGATTTTAGGGGTTTAATATTTCCTTAAAGAAACAGCAAGGATTTTTATTATTGATGGTAGTTGAAAGCAACATTGTAGGTACCAAAAGCACTAAAGTTAAGAATTATGTAGACTGTTAGGAATGACAACTAACAGAGGTAGTGTATATGAAGAATGACTCTAAAGTCCCTCTTCCCCTGTAATTCAAGAGCCTTGACAGTTAAATATAAATTTACTTGTACTTAAATCACTATGAATGACCCTTGGGTGGTCATAAGTATAGCAATGATTCCACCTATTTATCAAAAACCAGGTAAGATTCAAAAGTAGAATAAAACATTTTCAACATAAAAAGGCTTTTGTATCACTCCTCATTTGTACAAAAGCTTTTGTATCAGCTGAGGACTTATTAAACTTTTTCTACTAATAACCCCTTTTCCCCCCAAGAAATTTTTATATGACCCCTGGGTATATAGGTTTATAAAACAGGAATACAGATCAAACATTTACTGATAATAAACCATAATTTCATGATCCCAACATTCAGTTATGAGATCCCATATAGGATTGTGAAGCAAAGTTTAAAAAGCTGAGGATTAGCAAATTCTACTGTGATAGGGCTTTTTAACTTGATGTAAATGGACAACTGTTGTTATCATTTTAAGGTATAGTTTTATTACACTTATTTTTATGTTGAGGATTCTTCCATAGATACAGGTCCTTCAGAAAGATAAAGGAAGGAAAGGGGGCTAGAAATTCCAAGAGTTCATACCAATGGTTTTGTTCCTTGTCACATGCAATTTTGGTGTTGCCATTGCTGGCAATGGAAAACACGTTTTCTGATATGAAGAGGCATGAAAGAATAAATTAGTCATTCTAACATCATGCTGCTTTTGTGATCTAGTTTCAATTTTCTATCATTTCTAAAATTAAACAAATAGGTCAGTGCCTATTTCTTTTTTGGTTGTGTTAATGAGCCATGTGATTAACTGAAATGGAGTGTGGATGAGGTTTTTATGTCCTGTGTAATGGCAAGGAGATGGGCTCTATGATTTTATGTTTGTTGAAGTAAATTGAAGGTTCCTTTTGACATTCCACCACCTCCTCAATATTGAGTTCATGATGAGAAGTCAATGAAATGAACTTGGAAAAATCTGTTGTCCTGAAGAGTTCAGTTTGCTTTTAGCAGTGATAACAGGTTTTCTTTCCTTCTTTGGACTTATTAATCAAATATTTATCTAAGCTTTTCAAGCTTATAATAATAGTAAAAACTGACAATTATATGGCGACTACTATGTATCAGACACTGTGTGCTTTGCAATTATTATTTCGTTTGTCCCTCACTACAACGCTGGGTTGTAGATGCTGCTATTATCCTCATTTTACAAGTGAGAAAAGTGAGGCAAACAGAGGTTAGGTGATTTACCCAGAATTGCACAGCTAGGAAGTATCTGAGGTCATATTTGAAATTGTCTTCCTGACTTTGGACCCAACTCTTATCTGCTGTACCACCTCCCTTGTTCCCCATATGCCCTACTTATCGCAGGTACAAAGTATTTTTCTCCAAACCACCCTATAATAGAGCTACTAAAAGTGTACCCATTTTATAGATGGGGAATTAAAGCTCAGAAGAATTAAGCAACAACTATGGTCACACAGCTAAGAAGTATAAAGTCAGATCTCCTTCTCTAGCTAGTTCACCTTCTGACTCGGTCCATTGCTCATTACGCTATATTTTACGTTGGTTCTCTTAGCTGTTATCAGGTTAAAAGAAGTTAAATATTTTATCTATAGTAAAATGTAAGTCTAAATTTGTAGAGAAGGAACTTAAAAATCAAAAGCAATCTTAAGTTTCTGACTCCAAGGACAGGCTTTTATCTGCTTACAATAGGGCTTTCTTAAACTTTTCCAGTTGCAACCCCTTTTCACCCAAGAAATTTTTATGCAGCTCTAGATATATTGCTTATAAAGTAAGTATACAAATCAAACACTTAATGCTTAGTAAATCATAAATTCACAACCCCCACAATTATGTGACCCCATATGAAGTGGTGACCCACAATTTAAAAAGCTTTATACTACAACATACTGCTGCCTCTTAGTGTGTTTATAACTGGAACTCACACATAGTTTCAGGACACAAATTTGAAGGCGTTCTTGTAAGTTATCTTATTTTCAGTTATATTTCAAAAAGAGACTATTTCATGAGTCATAAAACTTTTTTTAAGTGATTTGTCCTGCCTTCCTTGTTTCTTGTCTTACTTTCATCTTCCTTTCTTTGTTTTGTCTAAGTAGGCAAACAAATCTCCAGATTCACGGGCGAGGCAACCTGGAGAAGAGGTTAAAGCTCAACAGTTAATCATGACGAAATCATGTGTAAACTAGCTTGTACAATGTCCACAGTGCAATAGTCCAAAGGGAGAACCCAAGCCAAGACTTGATTTCCATGGCAAGCCAAGCTTCTTGTGAAGGGTAGAAATGTCATCCGTTGAGAACCCGGAACTGAATAGGGCAGAGATCATTACAGGGTGGTAATGACTTGGAAAGGCAAAAAGCATTTCGTTCACATGGGGCCGTTTGCTTTCTTTGCTTGGAACAGCTCCAGCTACAACCAGTTAGCACTGTTTTTACACAAATGGTGACTGTGTGGAGAACAATACCCCCACTTTCTTCTTAGACTGACACCCACCCACCCCTGTTCTTTCTAGACTGGGCTAATCAGTTTTCTACATTCTTACTATTCACAAAGACCATTTTCAACATGTAAAATCACTCCCCTGCCCCATTCAGACCTGAACACATGAGCCATCTAATTTTCACTACAGTAAAGTTTTTGTTTAAATGACATTGTTCACCTTGTGTAATCAACTCACCTGCTATATTAACTTTATGAATAATGAATGAGTTTACTATGTGTGCTTTTTTTTTTTTAAGTTCAAAGCAAAGGCATTTACTAGGACAGCATAAGAATGATAGTAATAAGGTCCAGAGTTCACTTTCCCACAATTATACATATTAGTGGGAAGAATGGGTACATACATAGAATACCCTGATTTTGAGGCAACAAGGCAGCTCATTTCTCTAGCACTGGAAGGTCCCCATGTTCCCTCTTATTTGCTGGTGTTCTTGAGCTGTTTTGGCCTGGGTGCAACAATCTCTCCAAGACAGATTCTTTGTCTGATCTCCCTAAACCTACTTCTCTCTGCAACTTGACTCCTCCCAACTGTCAGAGCTGATCTGTTGAATCCATAGTTCATCCTCTCCTCTACTGCCAGAAGTTACATTCAAAGCCTTGTCAGTGCTTCTACTACTTTAGAGTTGACAAGCTTGCAAAAGCTTTTTTCACTGTGTATTTTTCTAATGTTATTGTAATAAAAATATTATCAGAGGGTTGACTGCCAGATGCTTAATTTTCCTTCCACAGAAACTCATAAAAATTGTCTATTAAGGTAATGAGAAGCGATGACCTGTACTGATCAAGGGGGTACTCCCATCAGTTAAATAGCATATTCTCTAAATACAAAGTACTGTGATATTGTATGATATTTTCCCACTCCTATGCTATATGGTAGGAAGAGCTCTGGAATTAAAAGCAAGAGGCACAGTTTTAACTTTTTATTTTTATATTAGCACATTTCCTTAACCTCAGTCTCCTCATCTGCAAAATGGGGATAACACTTGAACTACAGAATCAGAATCTCAGAATAGGAAGGAACTTTGTTTATTTTTTAAATTTGCAAAACATATGTATGGGTAATTCTTCAACATTAACCCTTACAAAGCTTCCTGTTACAAATTTTTCCCCCCTACTTCCCACCCCTCCCCTAGATGGCAGGATATCCACTACATGTTAATTATGTTAAAATACTTGACAAATCGAATATATGTATATATATTTCCACACTTATCATTGCTGTGCAAGAAAAATCGTATCTACAAGAAAGAAATATCAGATAAAGGAAACACAATGTAAGCAAACATCAATCAAGAGTATGAAAATGTTATGTTGTGGTCCACATTTCACATCCCTCTCTCTGGGTATATATGGCTTTCTTCACTGAATAATTGGAACTGGTTTGAAACATTTCATTGTTGAAGAGAGCCATATCCATCAGAATTGATCATCATATAATACTGTTGTTGCTGTGTTTGATGATCCCCTGGTTCTGCTCGTTTCACTCAGTATCAGTTCATGCAAGTCCCTCCAGGCCTCTCTGAAATCATGCTGCTGGTCGTTTCTTACAGAGCAATAATATTCCATAACATTCATATACCATAATTTATTCAGCCACTCTCCAATTGATGGGCATCCATTCAGTTTCCAGTTCCTAGTCACTACAAAAAGGGCTGCCACAAACATTCTTGCACATGTGGGGCCCTTTTAGGAAGGAACTTTAAATATTGTTTACTTCAACTCATACCCACACAAGAATTCCCTCTGGAATATCTTTGATAAGTGTTCATCTAGTCATCTACTTGGAACATTTCTAGTGAGGGCATCTACTTTCTCTTATAGTGCTTTCCACATTTGGATAGGTCTAATTGTTTGGAATTTTTTTTTTACAAAAACCTAAACATGACTTTTGGCAAATTCACAGGATTCTTGTGAAGAATGCATTTTGCAAATTTTTAAATGTCATAAGTTACTAGGAAGGATCAAAAGATTTAAGATAAAGGTATATATTTTTTTAAAAAATCTTCAGTATTTTATTTTTTTAAATGAAAGATTTTTATTTTCAAAATATATACATGGATAATTTTTAACATTCCCCTCTACAAAATCCTGTGTTCTGATTTTTTCCTGCCTTTCCCTCACCCCCATCTCTAGTCAGCAAGTGATCAAAAACTTGTTAAACATGTGAAATTCCTCTATACGTATTTCCACAAATATCATACTTCACAAGAAAAATCAGGTCAAAAAGGAAAAAAATGAGAGAAAACAAAATGCAAGCAAACAACAACAAAAAAGTGAAAATACTATGTTATGGTTCACAGTCAGTTTCCTCAGTCCCCTTTGGGTATAGATGGCTCTCTTCATCACAAGATCATTGGAAATGGCCTGAATCTTCTCACTGCTGAGAAGAGACATGCATCAGAATTAATCATCACATAATCTTGCTGTTGCCATGTATGATGATCTCCTGGTTCTGCTCATTTCACTCAGCGTCAGTTCATGCAAGTCTCTCCAGGCCTCTCTGAAATCATCCTGCTGGTCGTTTCTTATAGAACAATAATATTCCATAACATTCATATCCTATAACTTCTTCAGCCATTCTCCAACTGATGGGCATCCATTCAGTTTCCAGTTTTTTGCCACTACTAAAAGGGCTGCCATAAACATTTTTGGACATGTGGGTCCCTTTCCCTCTGTAAAGATATAGTTTAAACATTGCTTTCTAGGGCATACTAAAAGTTTTCAATTTCCCCTCTTCCCAAAAATTTTTAGATTTACTGATAACTCTGGATTATCTATACCAATAAAAAGGAGTTGTAGTACAGATAAACTCAGTGAACAAGTAAGTATGTAGAAAAATGTAAATATTCGTACATAATTTGTGTTTACATGTAGCTTCATAATGCAGTAAATTAATTTTTTGATGCATATTTACTTTCCTAAATTACTTTTGCTTAGGCAAATACTGAAATGAACTTGTACTTCTTAAGCACAAACCAATTAAATGATGAGGAAGCTGGCCCAAAAATATTATAAAATATAATATTTGATACCTTCTTTTTCAAGGAATTCAGTACATAGTTCATTCTTCTTGCCCTTATGTTAAAAGATAATCTGTAGAGATCATTGGACACAGCAACAAGAAGATATAAGATGATCAATTCTGATGAAGATGGCCCTTTTCAATAATGAGGTGATTCATGCCAGTTCCAATGATCTTGTGATGAAGAGAGCCATCTATACCCAGAGAGAGGACTGTGGGGACTGAGTGTGGATCACGAATGGCATTTTCACTTTTTTTGTTGTTGTTTGCTTGCATTTTATTTTCTTTCTCATTTTTCTCCCTTTCTGATCTGATTTTCCTTGTGCAGCGAGATAATTGTATAAATATATATACATACATTGGATTTAACATATGTTTTTACCATGTTTAACACATATTAGATTGCTTGTCATCTGGGAGAGGGGATGAAGAGAAGAGGAGGAAAACTGGAACACAAGGTTTTACGAGGGTCAATGTTGAAAAATTGTCCATGCAAATGTTTTGAAAATAAAAAGCTTTAATTAAAAAAGAGAGAGAGAGAGAGAGATACCTGTACCCTCACCTCCCAGTTGATAATTCCCAGTCCTGTAACCTAATCTTCCTCACCTCAGTCTCACACAGGACTCGCTACCATTGCCAGTTATTCCATTTTCATTATATAAAGAAATCTGAACGTCCTTCCTCTGTCCATTTTCTCTTATTCCATCCCGTCATATGCCTCACTCCTACAAAGCCTGACCTTCAGCCTCTTCACCTCACACTGCTGTGTCAGGCCATCACTCCTGCTCTGTAGCTTCACTTAAGAGTCCTTCACAACTTTGGCTCTCTGGTTAACTAATTCAACCAATCACTGCGTATGTCTTACTACACCCTAAATACTGCTAAATTATACTAGGAAAAGTGGTGTAATACATACTAGTCAGTGAGGTCAAAATTAGATCTATCAACAGTATCAGTGCAAAGGCCCATAAGATATAGCATCTTCTTCATTTTTGCAAAAATCTTCAATAGTATGTTAAGTTGATCTGTTAAAAATTGTGGAACCATACATTTCATGGAATTACCCAAAGTAAAAATCAGTGAATGACTAAATTTGCAAATGTAATTTTGGCAAGATCAAGAAACAGAATGTCCCTGAATGATACTATCCTTATTGCAAACTGTCATGTTAAATATGGAATTATCTCCATGGAGGACTTGCTCCATAAGAGTTAAACTTTTGGCAAGCACTTCAAAGCTTCCAGCAACTTCTTATAGATCTTCACATTGTTTTCTCCATGGGTGGTTAGGAAAAAAAGACTGAATATTTTATGAAAGGTGGAGATACTGGTAACAGGAAAGTCCAGATCAGCAGGCTTATTAGAGGAATGAACTAAGAATGATTACTGTGATTTTTTTTTTCTAATCATCTGTTAGTAAAAATTCCTGTGGTTTAAAAAGAGGTGAAAATGCACCTGTCAGATTGGCTAAAATGACAGGAAAAGATAAAGATGAATGTTGGAGAGGATGTGGGAAGACTAGGAGACTGATGCATTGTTGGTGGAGCTGTGAACGGATACAGCCATTCTGGAGAGCAATTTGGAGCTATGCTCAAAAAGTTATCAAACTGTGCATACCCTTTGACCCAGCAGTGTTTCTATTGGGCTTATATCTAAAACAGATCTTAGAGGAGGGAAAGGGACCCACATGTGCAAGAATGTTTGTGGCAGCCCTTTTGGTAGTGGCTAGAAACTGGAAACTGAATGGATGCCCATCAATTGGAGAGTGGCTGAATAAATTATGATATATGAATGTTATGGAATATTATTGCTCTGTAAGAAACGACGAGCAGGACGATTTCAGAGAGGCCTGGAGAGACTTGCATGAACTGATGCTGAGTGAAACAAGCAGAACCAGGAGATCATTATACACGGCAACAACAATATTACATGATGATCAATTCTGATGGACATGGCTCTCTGCAACAAAGAATTGTCTCAAACCAGTTCCAATTGTTCACTGAAGAAGACCATATACACCCAGAGCGAGGGATATGAAATATGGACCACAACATAACATTTTCATGTTCTCTATTGAGGTTTGCTTGCATTGTATTTCCTTTATCGGATTATTCTTTCTTGTAGATACGATTTCTCCTGCACAAAAAATGTTATGTGGCAATAACTATACATATATTCGACTTAAGTATTCTAACATAATTAACATGTAGTGGACATCCTGCCATCTAGGGGAGGGGTGGGGAGTAGGGGGGAAAAATTTGTAACAGAAAGCTTTGTAAGGGTTAATGCTTAGGAATTACCCATACATATATTTTGCAAATAAAAAGTATTAATAAAAAATACAGAATGTAAAAAAAAAGGTGAAAATGGCAAAAAAATATATTGAGAAATATGGATCAGGAAAAAACATCAAAGAATAAGCAAATTCAAGAACAGAGTAGGTGGGCTTTCAATGTGGAAACCAGCAAATATCATGCCCCCAAAAATGAAATAGATTATATCCTAACAGATAAGAAAAAACATTACAAATGTGAGAATCACGTTTGTTAAAGCAAAGAGCAAAATTAGTATGAAACCAGAAGAATAAAAATGAGAAGATAAGAGTGTGCAGTTGGAATAATTCAATCCTTACCTGTTCAATCAAGTTACTGAAAATGCAAAATGATTCATGGATGAAAGAAAGGGCATAAATATAAACTACAACAATTTCAAAATATCCTTAGACAATTGTTATGATAAGGATACCAAAAGTGGCTTAGTCAGCAAATACTTGGCCAACTTGGAATATAGAAAGAAAGAGATGGCCGTCGATAACAGCACTGTTTTAGAACATAGATTCATTTGCAGCATCTTACAAAGAAAAGTACTGGAAATTATGAGTAGAATCACCTCTTTAAACAGAAACAGAAGTTTAACCAGTTTAAAGAAAGCTTAGCAAAAGAACCTCCTAAACAAAGTTATCTCAAAAGCATTTAAGGATGTGAATGGAAAAACAAGATTTTTCTAACATTTTTTTCTAACATTTTTCTAACATTTCAAATGCAGAACTGCTGCATTTGACCTTGATATTTGGGACCTAGTATATTTAAAGGGGAAATAGAAATGCAACTAAAGAGAACAAAAGTGGGGAAACACAGATAGATAAGATATTCATGCAGGAGTTCTTCCTTGAAGGCAAAACAATTGCCAGATTATTGAAAAATTGATTCACTAGGTTTATGATGTGGAGGAAGATACCCAAAACATTGGAAAATGTCTGGCCTTATTAATGTCCAAAAATGCAATTTAGAAAATAACAACTATTGATTTATATGCCAACATTTTCATCCAAATAAAACTTTTATAAAAACCATTTACCCCACAATGAAAGCATCCTTGAGCATTTTCTTAGGGAAGAAGCATACTTTTTTTTTTCTTTTTTTTTATCAGCCCAATACCAAACCTAAAATCAACTAATGTAAATATTTTAAAAACATAAAAAAGATTACACATGACTCCATGATATTTGCTATAAAGTTTTTTTTTTTATTAAAGCTTTTTATTTACCAAACATATGAGTGATTTTTCTACATTGACTTTTGCAAAACTTTTTTTGTTGTTCCAAGCTTTTTCCCCCCCCACCCCCACCCCTAGATGACAGGTAATCTAATACATGCTAAATGTTAAATTATATGACAAGTCCAATATATGTATACATATCTATACAGTTATCTTACTGCACAAGAAACATCAGATCTAGAAACAGAGAAAAAAAACAACCTAAGAAGGAAGCAAAATGCATGGAAATATTCACAGAAAGCGTTAAAATGCTGTGTTGTGGTTCACACTCAGTTCCCACAGGCCTCTCTCTGAGTGTATATGGCTTTCTTCATCACTGAACAATAGGAACTGGTTTGAATCACATCATTGTTGCAGAGAGCCATGTCCATCAGAACTGATCATTGTATAATCTTGTTGTTGCCATGTATAATGATCTCCTGGTTCTGCTCACTTCGCTCAGCATCAGTCCATGCAAGTCTCTCTAGGCCTCTCTGAAATCCTCCTGTTGGTTGTTTCTTACCGAACAATAATATTCCATAACATTCATATACCATAATTTATTCAGCCATTCTCCAATTGATAGGCATCCCTTCAGTTTCCAGTTTCTAGCCACTACAAAAAGAGCTGCCACAAACATTCTTGCACATGTGGGGCCCTTTCCTTCCTTTATGATTTATGAGCCCAATAGAAATGCTGCTGGGTCAAATGGTTTGCACAGTTTGATAACTTTTTGAGCATAGTTCCAAATTGCTCTCCAGAATGGTTGGATCCGTTCACAGTTCCATCAACAATGCATGTGTCCCATAGGCTTATATTTATTTATTTATTTATATTTTTTTAAATTTTTTTTTAATTTATTTTATTCTATTTGCATAACATATGTGTGAGTAATTCTTCAACAATAACCCTTACATAGCTTTCCGTTACAAATTTTTCCCCCTACTCCCCACCCCTCCCCTAGATGGCAGGATATCCACTACATGTTAATTATGTTAAAATATTGGCAAATCGAATATATGTATACATATTTCCAAACTTGTCATTGTTGTGCAAGAAAAATCTTGTCTACACAAACGATATATCAGATAAAGGAAACACAATGTAAGCAAACATCAATCAAGGAGTATGAGAATGTTATGTTGTGGTCCACATTTCACATCCCTCTCTCTGGGTGTATATGGCTTTCTTCAGTGAACAATTGGAGGTGGTTTGAAACATTTCATTGTTGAAGAGAGCCATGTCCATCAGAATTGATCGTCATATAGTACTGTTGTTGCCGTGTATAATGATCTCCTGGTTCTGCTCATTTCACTCAGCATCAGTTCATGTAAGTCTCTCCAGGCCTCTCTGAAATCATCTTGTTGGTCATTTCTTACAGAACAATAATATTCCATAATATTCATATACCATAATTTATTCAGCCATTCTCCAATTGAAGGACATCTATTCAATTTCCAGTTTCTAGCCACCACAAAAAGGGCTGCCACAAACATTCTTGCACATGTGGGGCCTTTTCCTTCCTTTATGATTTCTTTGGGATATAAGCCCAATAGAAATGCTGCTGGGTCAAAGGGTATGCACAGTTTGATCACTTTTTGAGCATAGCTCCAAATGGTTCTCCAGAATGGCTGTATCCGTTCACAGCTCCACCAACAATTAGGCTTATATTTATTAAGAATGTATAGTATATGGTGGTGCAGTAGATAGAGCACCAGCCCTGACGTCAGGAGGACCTGAGTTCAAATCTGGTCTCAGACACTTCACACTTCCTAGCTGTGTGATCCTGGGAAAGTCACTTAATCCCAATTGCCTCAGCAAAAAAAAAAAAAAAGAAAAGAAAAAGAAAAAAAAAAGTATACTATGTATTGAACTGCATTAATATGAAGATAAATGCATGTGTGTGTGTGTAGTGTAGCACCTGTGCAGCTACAGCAATCAAAGCAACTTCTGGAGATTTCAGCCCACAGGTAGGGGAGACTGGAACAGCTGGTTAGAGGGAAATTGCCAGGGCCTGTTGGCTGGCTCTGTGATAGGATTCTGTTGTTTTGCCCATGCTCAGATCTGGGTAGCAGAGCTGGCTCACAGTACAAGTCCCTAGAAGGATCTCTGAAAACAGCTACACAAAACCCCTGAGACTTGGATCATTGCACCTTCATCCTAGAAATAGAGCTCTACTTTAACAAAGAGCCAAGTAATAGACTGGGGAAATGATTAAACAAAAAAACATATTTTGACCATAGAACATTATGATGGTAACAAGGAAGAACAAAATGCACACTCAGAAGATGATAACAAAATCAAAGCTCCTACATACAAAGTCTCAAAAAAAAAAAAAAAAAAAAGAAGAAGAAGAAGAATTGGTCTCAGGCCATGGAAGAGCTCAAAAAGGATTTTGAAAATCAAGAGAGAGAGAAGGGAAAATGGAAAGAGAAATTTAGTGATGCAAAAGAAAATACAAAAAGTTAATGAGGAGAAGAATGTCTAAAAAGCAAAACTGGTCAAATGGGAAGGGAGGTACAAAAGCATCAAAGAAAACTGTCCTGATGTTCTAAAACCAGAGGGTAAAATAGAAATCGAAAGAATCCATTGATCACCTCCTGAAAGAGATTCCAAGATGAAAAGTCCCAGGAATATTACAGCCAAATTCCAGAACTTCCAGGTCAAGGAGTAAATTCTGCAAGCATCCAGAAAGAAACAGTTCAAGAGAGAACAGAATAAACAGCAAGGAATAGTAATTATGAAAGGAATTTTGAAGTAAGTTTCTCTGATGAAGGCTTCATTTTTCAGATGTTTAGGGAACTGAGTGAAATACATTAAAAAAAAACCATTCCCTAATTGATAAATGATCAAAAGATATGATCCATATCCAAAGGTTATAAAATCATGTATATCCTTTGACCTAACAATACCGCCACTAGGCAAGAATCCCAAAAGATATTTTAAAAAAGGAAAAGAATCTGTGTATAAAAATATTTTAAGTAGTTCTTTTCTCAGGGCAAAGATTTGGAAATTGAGGAGATGCCCATCAATTGAGGAATGGCTAAATAAATAGTGGTATGTAATTATGTTCACCTGAAGCATAACAGGTTCTGCTCCAGCCTTTTACCTTGTGGTATGTAATTATGAAGGAATATTATTGTTCTATAAGAAATAATGGGCAAGGGGCAGCTAGGTGGTGCAGTGGTTAGAGCACCAGCCCTGAAGTCAGGAGGACCTGAGTTCAAATCTGGTCTCAGACACTTCCTAGCTGTGTGACCCTGGGCAAGTCACTTAACCCCAACTGCCTCAGCAAAAAAAAAAAAAAAAGAAAAGAAAAGAAATAATGGGCAAAACGTTATTAGAAAACACTAGAAAGTCTTCCATGAACTCAAGGAAAGTGAAATATACTGTGTACGTGGTAATAGCAAAGTTGTGGTATGATCAGCTGTGAATGACTTTGTTATTCTCAGCAACACAATGATCTAAGGCAAATCTGAAAGACTTATGATGAAAAATGCTATCCATACCAAGAGAAAGAACTGATTGTATCTGAATACAGAATGAAGCATATCTTTTTTTTTGAAAGTTTTTTTTTTGGGGGGGGGGAGTAGGAGATCTATGTTTTCTTTTGTAACATGACTTTTATGGAAATTCTTACATAGTTTCACATGGGCCTTCTTAATGAGGGGGTAAGGAGGAAGAGAGAATATGGAATTCAAAATTTTTTTAAAATGTAAAAAAATTGTTTTGCATGTAACTAGGAAAAAGACATTTATTTCTAGAATCAGAGGTGGTTATTGTTCAGTCATTTAAGTTACATCTGACTCTTTGTGACTCTATTTGGGCTTTTCTTCACAAAGATACCAAACTGATTTGACATTTCCTTGCCTAACTCATTTTTACAACTGAGGAAACAAAGGCAAACAGGTTTAAATGACTTGCCCAGGATCATTCAGCTACTCAGATGTATGTGAAACCAGATTTGAACTCAGGAAAATGAGTCTTCCTGACATCAGCCTAGCACTCTATCCACTGTGCCATCTAGTTTCAAATCCAAGTTCTGTTATCAATTTCTTATGTGATTTCAAATGAATCACATGATTTCTGTGAACCTTCTTTTCTTCATTTGTAAAATTCTGGGGAAAAGCCAGATGATTTTTAAGTTCCCTTTTAACTCTATGACAATAGACTTGAACTTTACTATCAACTACTGAAAAATGTAGCTTTTATCATTTTGTGAATACAGCCACCAGAGGGAGATATGTACCATTATGCAGTTACACCACACTGGCCAGTAATGAATAATAAATTCGAGAAGAAAATAATTTTTCCCGTTTAATGTGTTACTTGGTTTTTAACATGAAAAGAGAAGGTTGTTTTAGATAGCATGACATAAATATGTGTGTTTATATATAAATATGTGAATATGCATATACTTAGGTATTGATATACATATTTCAAAGAGTTGATATTAAATGGAATCCAGTATTAGCCATGGTGACATGGAGGGAAATGGTGGAGAAGTAAAGAGAAGATCATAGCATAAATAATCCAAGTATCATTTATATTTGGTTTCAGAATGAATTTGTATGCTAGAACCCATCCTACTCTGTAAGGAGCAGTTGAATTGAACATCTACTGTTTTGTTAAGTCATTTCATTTATTTATATCTGACTTTTCATGGTTTCATTTAGGGTTTTCGTGACAAAGATACTGGAGGGGTTTGCCATTTCCTTCTCCAACTCATTTGACAGATGAGGAAACTGAGGGAAGCATATTTAAATGACTTGCTGAGGGTTACGAAGCTAGTAAATGTCTAAGATCAGATTTGAGCTCGGGAAGAGTCTTCCTGACTTCAGGACCAGCACTGTATCTTCCTGCCACTTACACACCCTAGATATCTACTAGTTAGCCTATAATTCAGGATTAAGTTGAGGTCATAATTAACAGAAGGTTTTCTGAGATGTGTGGATATCTGTTATTCTAAAACTTAACTGTTGCATCATCACTGCCAGCACAAAGAAATTAGCAATTTCTAGCTAATTAACAGGAATTTGCAAAGCAAAAGTGTAAGTTATTTAATCTCTCTGGTCTAAAATGTCATCATCTACAAAAGACTAAAAAGCTTCTGAAGTCCTTCCTAGCTTTAGATCTATATCTTCCTATAGGTGTGTACCCTTCAGCCTTTTAATTCTTTCTCCTGTCTTACTGTCCATGCAGCAAGACTGTTTAGAAGCACAATCCTCCTGAAGTAGTATGTATCCTCCAACTCCATAACTGCTCCATTGTGTCCCTTGAATTTAGCACAGTTATCATAATAGCAATTTAGGTCCTACAGAGGTTAAAGAAGATCCATTGATATGGAATTTTCTATAACTGCCTCCCCTCATATCCTGAGAGAAATATGATTAGATTCTAAAGGAGAGAAGACTACCCACTTATGGGAAGGTCCTAAGCCAATGCTGTTGCTCCAAAGCATGCCCTTGCCCTCGGCTCCAAATAGTAGCTCACTTTGGCAATATTCCAAGGGATCAAGCAGCAGTCTTGGGCCTCTTTATGTGTACTCAGCCAGTTTCTGCAGCATAGTTCAAATTAGTCTTTTGGGAGGCATCCTGGAACAATCTATCAAATTGATGTTCAACTTGAAGCCAGGAGTCAAGTTCAAAACCTGCCTCTGACAATTATTACCTATGTGACTATGGACCAGTCAACTTAATCTTTCTGAGCCTTAGTTTTGTTCCTTGTAAAATGGGCATAATAATAAAAGAGATATTTTGTAGAGTTTTTCTAAGTTATAAATATATAACCAGCATATGTAAATATCCCTTTTGATACCTTGCTTCCAGGATTAAGGAAGTGATAGTTCATCTGTACTTGGTCTTGATGAGACTACATATAGACTGGTTGTTGATTTTTTTTTTCAGTTATAATTTAATCCTGGTGTGTGCATGCATGCGCGCATAAGAGTGGCTGTGTAAGGTAGACATAACAAGGGCAAAGAAAAGGACCAGACCAGTTCCAATGATCTTGTGATGATGAGTACCTGATACACCCAGAGAGAAGACTGTGGGAACTGAGTGTGGATCACAATATAACATTCTCACTCTTTTTGTTGTTGTTTGCTTGCATTTTGTTTTCTTTCTCATTTTTTCCTTTTTAATTTTATTTTTCTTGTGCAGCAAGATAATTGTATAAATATGTATGTATATATTGGAGTTAACACATTTTTTTTTTTACCATATTTGGCATTTGTTGGATTGCTTGTCATCTAGGACAGGGGGTAAGGGGAAGGGGAGAAAGTTGGAGCATCGGGTTTTACAAAGGTTAATGTTGAGAAATTATCTGTGCACGTGTTTTGAAAATAAAAGGCTTTAATAAAAAATAAGAAAGAAAGAAAAGGACAAGAAAAAGTATACAAAGATTTGGTCAGATATTGCTTTTACCTAAAAGATATCATCGAAGGTTTCTGGAAAAGTCAGAATTTAAACTGAGCCTTGAAGGAAAAGTAAATTTCCCCTAAGTATAGGGGACAAATTATCCAAGATTCAGAGGCAGAATAGAACATATAAAGATCTAGGAATATCCATCAATTCAGTTTGACTAAAAGAGTATGTGAAGGGAAAGAGTGTGAAATAACTTTGCAAAATAAGTTGGAACTTAATTATAGAGGCCCTTAAATACTGGACTAATCCCTGTATATTGGATCCAATACTCAAAAGAGATAATGGTTTTTGACCAAGTAAATGACCACATAATAAGCAAAATTAGGGATTAGGAAGATTATTTGGCAGGTTTGTGAATGATTGATTAGAGAGGAGAGAAATGAATTTGTAAATTTTAACTCATGAGTGAAATTGTAAAAGATTCAAAAGGTGAAATTAAATTTATGGATAATGATCCCTAACAAAGAAATGTTTAGTGTCTATCTCTTTTCTTTTGAGAAGTCAAGGAAGAATCATCCCCAGGATAATACACCATGACCAAGTAAGATTTATACCAGGAATGCAGGGATGCTTCAATATTATGGAAACTATTTAATAATTGACTATATCAATAACCAAATTAACAAAAACATATGATTATCTCAATAGATGCAGAAAAAGCATTTGAGAAGTGAAGGAGTAAACATGCTATCCTACAAATAAATGTCTATTAAAATATTGAAATCAATCTTTCTGGTTGATATATTTACATAGGCCAAAGACATTTAAGAATTTTCTATAGGTGTTTGTGTTTCAGGGAATCTTTCATGTTCCTTAAAAAAATATTGGAAAAAAATTTAAAACAATATCTAGAATAAGACATTTTGGGGCATAGCATATGTAAGGATTTAATTTGTTCATGCTTAGTTGTCAGAAAAGTTTTGTCTTTCATTTCCTTTTTTCATTAAGGGTAAGAAAAAGAAAATATTTTAAAATTTAAAATAAAAACGAAGTTTTATAATTATATATTTTGCACAATACAATTACATGTTTTTATAATAATAAGATAAAAAATAGTCTTAAGTTAGGAAATAAGTATTTCCAAACAATCATAAGGTGCAGAGTCATTATATGAAATACTTGAATGGCATATTTGCTTTAATCTCTGTTCTTAAGGTACTAATAAGTTATTAAGTTATAGAAGGGAAACAAAGAGATGACAGAAATGTATTTATAGATACATAAGAAATATCTTATGAAGATTAGAGATTGTGTTGACACTTTGGTGATAGTTCTAAATAAAACTGTGAAAGGCAAAAATTTTCTTTGCCTCTCCCTCTCCCCAGCTTCCTTTTTGAAACTGTTTTCCCCTAAACTATATAACTTTCTTGAGAGATCTAGAACCAAACCATCCCCCCCCAAAAATAAAAACAAACCAAAAATGTACTTTTTAGTTTAATCTGTATTATTAACATTTCTCTATTCCTTTCTTAAATCCAGACAATTAACAAAACAATAAATCAAGACTTAATTTGTAGGCCTCTATTTTCTGAAGTGCTCTCATTGAAAATTTAACAATCAACTTCCTGAACTAGTTTGAGCTGGCTGTACCATACCCCTGAAGGACCAGAATATTTGATACCAGTTGGTACATTAAAAATAATTTAGTTCAAGCTTCTCATTATATAGATGAGGAAACTGAAACTTATTGTTAAATTAAATGGCTTAGTTGCTTAAGGATTCTGAATAAAGCCAGGATTTGAATCCAGTTATGTGAATCCAAATCTTGAGGTCTTTCTATTTTATCAGGCTACTTCCCCCCAAAACTTATGGCATATTTCATCCCTTTTCATCTAGTTGTTATGATGGAAAGTAATTGATGAATTAGTCATCCTAAAAGTATTAATAATTTTTAAAAAATATTTTTAATGATTGTTACTTTTTGTTACAACCCATTTATTTCCATATATATGTACATATATATGCATACACACAAATATACATACATATCCACATACATAAACACACACAAGTGTTGAGGCTTCCCATAATGAGACATCTCTTGTAACAAAGATTTTAAAAAAGAGAAGAAAGTGGTTCATCAAAACTAACCAACTACATATATATATATATATAAACAAGTTCTGATATCAGAACATGTAATATTACATACCCATAACCTTCAATTCTTCAGTAAAAGTAGGGAACTTTGTTATTTTCTCAACTCTTTTTAAGGATCAAGATTTATCCTTATAATTTACATTGCCCACAATCTTATTTTATTTTGTTTTTATTTTTTCATTGTTGTAGTCATCATGTATATTTTTTCTTGATGTTACCAACTTTATCCTGAATTAGTTCATAGTAGTCTTTTCATGATTTTTTTCAATTCATTATATTCATTATTTCTTAAGAAAAAAATATTCCATATAATCATATACTACATTTTGTTTATCCATCCCTTAATCAATAGGCACACATATGATTTCCATTTCTTTGCTAACAAAAAAGTACCTCTGTGAATATTTTTGTATATGTAAGATCTTTCTATCATTGACTTCCTGAGAAGTGAATGTGCATAGCAGTGGATCAAAGAATGTAATATTTTAAACAATTAAAAAAAACCCATAACTTCAAATTGCTTTCCAGAGTAGCTGGACCAGTCTGTGGATCCACTAACAATTTATTAGTGCCCCTCCAACACTGTTCTCTTTTTTAATCAGTTTACTGCAAACTATTAGTAACTTCTTGAAACCCTAAATCACTACTAATAAAAATATGAATAGTAAAACAATTCTGCACCTTTATTAGTAGTGATTTAGGGTTTCAAGAAGTTACTAATAGTTTGCAGTTCTTCCTTTGAAAAATGTTTATACATAGCTTTTAATTATTTGGCCATTCAGAGATGATTCATAATCATATACATATTAGAAGGTGAGATGTTTTTATAGGGTTTTTTCTAGTGTTCCTAAATCCTTAAATGGTAGTTTATGCTACTTTTGTGTAAGAATAATTTTGATTATGTGGTTCTATAAATCAGGAAGAGTTTTCTGGAAGACAATGGATTAGAGATTTTAAAAAGAGAGGAAGATTGTGGCATTAGACAGAAGAGAATTTATTCCATGTATGTGAGGCACCTGAGGAAGAAGGAGTCACAGAAAAGGGTAAGTTGACCTGAAAGACCTAGCTAAAGAGGAGAAATAATAGCTAGATTAAGACTTCCTATTAGAGATCTTTGGGGAAAATAATCTTTTTCAATAAAGATTTCTGATGAGTTATTGGTGAGTTATCTTAAGTCTATGAATACCAGACCAATAAGAAATAATGGGCATGAAATGTGACTAATTACAAGGCACTTTTAAGTAAACTGGAGATTAGGCCAGTAAAAAGATAATAGTAACCACAGAGTGGAATGATGTGAGGAAACAGATCTTAATCTTATGCTCTGTCTACTTATAACAATGAAAAAACGTGATTTTTGTTACCTTTAAAACATATTTCTATGAATATATTCTTCTCCCCTCCAAAAAAAATCCATATTCTAATCATCTGAACAAATATTTAGGAGAAAACCCTATACAGAATTTCCTACACAAATATGCCTATATAGCATTTTCTTCAAAGATTATTTGAATTGAAATTATATAATGACAGGATTCTAAGACAAAATGCCCAAGCATGAAATGCTGTGCTATTTGCTAACGTGAGTGAAAGCCAACAAATCCACTGTCCAAGGTGCTGCAGGAGCATGGATTCCACAAACATGGAATAAATCCTCTTCTGTCTAGCATACCAAACTTTTCCATCTCTAATCTATTCTCCTCCAGAAAGTTCTCCCTGATTTACAGAACCACATAATCTATCAGGAACATGAAGCTTTTTGGAAATTAAAATCTATGAGAATTGTAGTACTTACAATTGTATGTTATATACTATGTAAGAAAACCTTGAGAGACATTTACAATTCTGCGAATGTTGCCGCATTAAATGTAACACTGTGGGATTTGTACATTCAAAAATAACTTTTTTTTTTTTACCACAACCATACATGATCACTTTTCACCTCTAAAATGATTTCAATATTTTGCAAGCTACTTATTCTTATGATTTTCTGGTGACTTTTAGTTTAGTTACTTGTAAATGATTTTAGTAGTTATATAAATGCCATTTATATATGTACTTATAGGACTACATGTAGATTGTAATATGTATATGTGTGTGTATATATATTATATTAAAATTCATTTCAGTTCTTTCTTGAGTTTTGGAAAATACTTGAAGATCTTTTCTCTCTATTTCCCTTTTGGGTTCTTTATTCCTCTAGAAAATAAGAAAATGATTTGGTTACTATCAAATCTGACTTTTCTCACTGGTTTGCCATTTCTCTTTTCTGCAAGTTTAATGATCTTTTTGCCTCTTATAGATATGTAAAATTAGTGCAGGTAAAATTTTATGATTCACAAGATTTTAAATTTCCTTTTAGACTAGGAGCTGTATCTGTTTTTTTCCTCTTTCTGGAATACATCTTAAGTGCCTAAAACACAGCTCTCGATTTCCTGTTTGTGTTCAATAAATAATTACTTTGGAAGTTTTTGGAATTACCTGCATAATAATCACAAACCAAAACAGTCAAATAAGCATGCAAAATAAGAAATATATTCTTTCACACATACCCTTTGAATTTAAGCGTATGGAACAAAAAATATATATTTGCTTTGTGTCTCCTTCCAAGTCTTTCTGAAAACATTACTCAAGCTTATAATTAGGAATCTTTTTACTTATAAAAACATTAGGGGAGAAAGGAACAATCTGAACACGGTTACAATTACCCTGGGGGTAGTGAGGGGCCAAGTTCTCTAGTGGGTCTGATCTGTGCTACTTCAGAGTTGGTACTTAAATAAAGTCTCTAAGAGATGGGGACCATAACAAATCTGAAAGTGATAGCCAGGACATTCTGCTCATTCTAGTCTTCATTATTTTGGGAGGATCTTTTTGGAGAATTACTATTTGTCACCATGTTGCTCTCTAAAATGTTTATGCCTGGGGCAGCTAGATGGTGCAGGGGATAGAGCACAACCTAGAAGTCAGGAGGACCTGAGTTCAAATTTGGTCTCAGACACTTAACACTTCCAAGCTATGTGACCCTGGGCAAGCCACTTAACCCCAAATGCCTCAGCAAAAATAAATAAATAAAAAATAAAATGTTTATGCCTATCTATAGTTCTAAGAAGAATATACCCATATACTTCTTGCTTGATTTCGGAAGGACAGAAGAATTGTGTTCTCCAAGGCGATTTCTTACCTTTAAGGTTACCCTAATCAATTTTATTATTGGTTAGTTAATCCTGGGTAATTAGGTGGTGCAGTCCAGTGCAGGGTTAGAGTTAGGAAAGCTCATCTTCCTGAGTTCAGATCTGGCCTCAACTTACTGAATATGTGACCCTGGGCAAGTCACTTAACTCTGCCTCCATCTGTAAAATTAATTGGAGAAGGAAATGGCAAATCACTACAGTATCTCTGCTAAGCAAACTCCAAATGGGCTCAGAAAGAGTCAGATATGACTGAAAAATGATGAACAACTAACTGGTCAATCCTCTGTCTTGGAATTAAAGCTGAGGAAGTGAGGAGTTTGGAACAATCAAGGCAGGGCCCTGCCTGAAGACTGACTCTTCTTTTACTTTGAATGGTAAATTTGTTACATATTTGTGCCTTATTCTTCACATGTAGAATATATACATATATCCAATATGCCATGGAGGTTAATAATAATAAAGCTGAATTTATGTAGGATTTTAAGATTTATAAAGCATTTTACATAAATTATCTCATTTGAGTCCCAGAACAACACAGTCAAGCCATTTTACATGTAGATCCCAATAGTGAAATGAAAGAGTGAATTGCCTAGGGTCACTTAGGTACCAGAGAAAGAGTTTAAATTGAAGTCTTCCTAATTTTCAGTACTAATGCCTAGAATAGTCTTGTAGGTCAAATATTCTTTTGTCCTGACCACATCCAGGCAGGTAGGGGCTACAATTGACAGAATGCTGAATCTAGAGTCTGGAAGAACTGAATTCAAATTTGGTCTTAAACATTTATTAGCTGTGTGACTCTGAGAAAATCACTTGAGTTGTCTGCTTTAGTTTTGAGAAATGTAAAATGGGAATTGTACTGGCACTTTCCCAGGATTGTTTTGAGGATGAAGTGAGATAATCTTTGTTAAGCACTTAGCACAGTGCCTGGGATATAGTAAGTGCTCAATAAATACTTATTTCCTTCCCTTCTTTCCTCATGTACCCATTTTTGAAGCTAAATATTCAGGTTTTCAAAAACCAGGAGTCACTGACTCACAAACAACCCACACATATATACATACATTAGCCAACAGATCTGCCTCTACCCACTCCAAATACTTCACTTCCACTTTTGTGAAAGCCATCATGAAGAACTCTTGATGCTTTTAGAGAACCTGTAGATGGGGGAACAGAAGGAGAAGGAAAGAATCTGTGCAATATCTAATCCAGGGAGCTGATTTTTAGGCTGTCTGTCCTTCACAAAAATATCTTCCCTTTCTCACCTCCTACTTTTTCCATTTTACTTTATTCGATAATCTAAAGTTCTCCTAATTAGAGACTCATTTCTATTAACAAATATTTTTTATAAAATGTAAACACTTATTTACATATCATTATGAATCAATGATTAACTTTTTCCTTACATCTCTATGAGATATAGAGGAAAAGAGGAAAGAAAAGAGGAAAAGAAAGTTTTGACTGATGGAGAAAGTAAAAAGATAATTTGGAATGTGGAATACTTTGAAGGGTAAATTAAAATGTGGTAGAATTCCACAGTGAATGGCTTAGTATATAATGATATCATTGTGAATCTAAGAACTTGGGGACTGGGGTACAGGTGGGAGAATGCTAGAGATATCTTCCACTTAGATTATACATTTATTGAAAGTAACGGTTATATCATTTTTTATCTTTCTATTCCTGGAATTTGGCATAGTGCCTTATGCATAAGAAATGCTTAATAATAAATGTTTGTTGCTTTAAATTGATTTTATTTTTAGGATTAAATTTTGTTTAAACAAAACTGATACACATGAAAAAACAATCAAACTACAGAAAAATGAGATAATAAAACCACCCAAAAGAGTTCTAGCAATCACTTTTGTAAATTACCTTTTGTTAAAAAGAAATTGACAGCTATATACTTTTAAGTTAGAACCAATCTTCATTCAAACTTCAGGTTTCACTTACTATTCAAGATTATTATCCCCACCTAATCCTTCTCCTTTTTCAAATATCTCAAAATATGCTAAATGCTTTTAAAATTCCCTCTCTCATTCTCCCCCACCCCCAGATTTCTTCTGTTGCATTTAGTTTGTTGTGTTTTCCTGTTTTTGTGACAGTTTCACTTTCTCAAATAGCACATGAGAGATTCAGGTGACTGAGTCCACATATGGTAGTCCCACTTCTCAAAGAAAGGATTCATTAGTTAATTCACTGAAAGGTATTAAATTCATCTTAACAACAGCCTTTTTGCTCTCATACAGTAATAACTTTGGGGGCACTGGCTTCTTGCCAGTGCAGTTAATGAAATTCAGCAAGTACTTTTAAAGTGTCTCTTATATGTCCCAGATTCTGGAGATAAAAAGACAAAAATGAAACCAGTTTCTACAGTCAAGGAGCTAACATTCTACCATGGGGAACAACATGTACACAGATAAGTAAGTACAAAATATATATCAAGTAATACAAATTAATTTTTTCTAGGAGAGTACCAATACCTGAGGAATCAGAAAAAGTTTCATGTGGGAGATAGATAGCAGTTGAGTTTAATCTTAGATGGAACTGGAGATTTCAAGAGGCAGAGATAAAGGTAGGAGGGGACAAAATTGCAGGAAAAGATGGAAAGTTGTGACTAGAGTAACACATTCATCTAATTGCAGCAGCAGCAATTTTAGGAATACTATTGAGTTCTTTCAGTAATTGTAGAAGAAGCCTCTGCTGCATTTCAAAGTGTTGGCTTTGTTTATCTTTATTATGAATACTTCAAGATGAGTTGACCAAGAGTCCCAATAAAGGATGTTTCTTATTAGTGTTGGGGGTGTAATGAAACCACTTCCTATAAGTCATCTTTCCATATAACTGCAACTTCCTTATGTCTGCTTTCTTCATTTGTAGCAAAAAATTTACAATAATATTTAATTCTTCCAGTACAATGTCAACTCGTAAGTCATTGGAAATGTGAAATACCAACAATTAAAGTCATTAAACTTAGATTTTTTTTTTTGGCTTTTTTCTTAGGCAATTAGGATTAAGTGACTTGCCCAGGGTCATACAGCCAGGAAGTGCTAAGTGTCTGAGTTCGGATTTGAACCCAGGTCCTCCTAACTTCAGGGATAGTGCTCTACCCACTGCACCACTTAGCTGCCCTGTAAACTTAGATATTTAAAATAATCTTTGATGATGTGAGGCAGCATAGCTTTAGTCACAACACTCTTTGGGCATAGAAAAGGTGTGCCTGGAGGTAAGACATGCCAAATATGCTATATGTGGGATCATGGATATTGTGGGGTTATTATTTGCACCTGTAGACCAAAAGTGATCTGTCCCACTCAGAAGAATATATTATGACTAATGATTAGAGAAATGCACATGAAAACAACTTTGAAATACTACTTTACAACTATCAGAAATGACAAATGCTGGAGGGGATGAGGGAAAATAGGTACACTAATGAACTGTTTGTTGGTGGAGTTGTGAATTGGTCCTACCCTTTTGGAGAATAATTTGAAACTTATAGGGCTTATAAGGGCTTATAAAGCTGTGCATACTCTTTTGACCCAGCAATATCATTTTTGGGAAAAGGAAAAGGACCTATATGTACAAAAATATATATGGCAACTTTTTTGTGGTGGCAAAGGATTGGAAACTGAGGTCCTCAATTGAGAGAATGGCTGAACAAGATGTAGCATATGACTATGATGAAGTATTATTGTGCTGTAAAAAATGACAAGGGAAATTTGAGAAAAACCATGGAAAAACCTGTATGAACTGATGCAAAGTGAAGTAAGTAGAACCAGGGGTTGCATGGTAGCAGCAATATTGTAATGATGATCACCTGTGAAAGATTTAGCTGCTCTGAGCTATACAATGATCTAAAAGAATTCTAAAGGACTCATGGTAGAAAAATGTTATCCACTCTCATAGACACAACTGATTATTTATGAGTGCAGATTGAAGTATATTTTTTCATTTTCTTTATTTTTCTTGTTTTTTTATAGTATGATTAATATGGAAAATGTTTTGCATTATTTCATACGTATATTTGATATATAAGTGGGTAAGGAAGGGCAGATGGACAAAGAGAATTTGAAACTCAAAAAAAGAAAAAGAATGCTAAAAATAAATAAATTTTTTAAAATAAGAGACTGTATTATTCAAGTGGCTTATGGACCTCAGCCAAAGGTACCTCTTGGTAGATATTAAAAGTGAATGAAATGAAAGAGAGAATCTCTATTTCTGCTGAATATTTCTATTGTTATCCTACACCCCTTCAGTCTTACTACATTACTAGGCTATCAGACTTTTGGTAAAGAATATGTTACTGTCATTCAGATTGAACTATTCAAAATAAAAGCCACTTCCTAGTTTCACCAAACAGTGCTAATTTCTTTTCATTGTGTTGAATAAGGTCTTAACGAATCTAAGGTATGAACTGCAGTTTTAGGTTAAAAAGCACTAATGCTTCAAAAATTGGAGGCAGCATGGTACCCTGGAAAGAAGAGTGGTCCTGGAAAGCCTCTGGATTTAAATCTCATCTCTGACCCTTATTATCTTTGTGAGTTTGGGCAAATCACTTAACCTCCTCTAATAAAGTAAGGAAGTTGAACTAGTTGGTCTAGGATTGTATGACTGGGAAGGACTTGGTAACTTCTGAAGGTCTTAATGTCAGGAGCCTCAGGCACTTTGGTGGTGGGTTCATGATAAAGTGAACATGCTAAGCCTAATCTATTTCTTAAAATAAAATATTACCTATTTCTTTAAACTCCACTTTTACAGGAATCATTTATCTTTCTGTATAAACCATTTGCTCAGAGATGACCTTAATATTTGTTCAAATTATAGTTTCCTAAGTATAATGTCCTTACTGCATATGATGCTTTCAATTATGGTACAGATTTGTGGCTTCAACCAGAGGCAGCAGGTAGGAAAGAATGGAAGCTATTCCTCAACTTCTTTTACCAGGTAGAAGAGAAGTCTATTTCTAAGAGTTCACTATGTACTTTGTACTCATAGGAGCATAGGTATTTTATGGCCACCTGTGACCACCTGTTCTTCTTGGAATATATTACTGAGTGGCATAACATCAAGACAAAATGTCCCATCTACAAATGATCAATTGTATAACTTGACCTGGTTTAGGACAGGATCAAGTACACAACAGGGATTCAATAAGCCTTCATTTATACTGATAATCTTCATAATGAGATCTGCATGGTTCTGATTGGCTTTGCTTTTGTCTAGATATAAACAGAAAATTTCCTACCATTTGTGACTTTCTATCAAGTGAAAGCAGAATGAGGACACTATTTCAAAGGCTCTTATTGAATGTGCAAATCAGAGAAAAAATACAGTAAGTAATGTGTTTTTCTTTTAATGTATGCATGTGGTTGTTTCTAGCTATACTGAGAAATTTCTGAGAACTAAATAAAGTGAAGAGATGAGTTCTTTTGCACTGTAGGGGAGAAGTAATTATTAAGGTATAGGCCATCAGTAGAAAAATACAATGCCTCTAGTCTTGTGATGATTCAAACATATTTTTTCCTGTGTCACAGAAATACAGAATTTATGGTCATTAACTACATAACTCGTAGAATCACTGAGCTGTAAGGAATGTTGGATAGTTTCTGAGTCCAACTCTTACCTAAAGCATGAATTTTTGACAAATAATCATCTAGCCTTTGCTCAAAAATCTTTCATACCAGAGAATAGGGAGGCAGCATAATGAAGATAAGAATTCTGAATTTGAGTCAGAGTACCTGGGCTTTTATCTCAGTTTTATCATTTATTATTTCTCTAGGGTGTCCTAAGAGTCTCAGGGAAGTTTTAAGATAGTACATTTTCAGACTACCAACAATTAACTTCATGTTTATGAATATTTTAAAAATATGTTTGGTGTTGTGAGCCATCTCAGCTTGAGTCACCAGGCTAACTTTGGGCACACAGGAGGCATATAAGCTCTACTCTGGATTCATGGGTAGTTTATGTGGCTGTTAAAGCTTAAAACTGCACTGAGTCTTTTAGAGTTCTCTGTAAGACCTTGTACAAGTCATCTAACCTCTCTAAACTTATCTGTAAAGTGAGGGTTGGACTAACTGCCTCTGGAGTCTTTTTTTTAGGCTTTTAGTTCTAAATCTCTGATACCATGAACTTACTACCTTATGAGACAGACCATTCTATTTTGGGACAGCTCTAATTGTTAGAAATTTCTTGTTTGTAGTTTAAAACTTTAAAATGTCTAAGATATCATCAGGTTGGTACTACCTTCATCTATGTGGGTTGAAATTTCTCTATGATTTGGTAAATAGTGTCAAGAGTTACCATAGTAAGGAAAAATTTCATTGTCTGGTGGCCATCCAACCAGTGAAGAGCCTTTCTGAACTTGTTAGGCTTGATCAGACACACAATATGTATTTTAAGCTTTTCCAGCTTGACAAGAACTGCTGGAGCCTTTGAGACCCCAGAATTTAATTGTTATTCATTAATTCATTCAATCAACAAACATTTATTTAGGAAGCACTATGTGCACAGCTTTTGGGCTATGGGTTGTACAAGATACAAAGTTAAGATAAAAGAGAGTTTCTATCATCTCAGAATTCATAGTCTAGCAAAGGGATAAGTCATAGAAAATTGTAATATATAACGTTATATAAATGCATTAAAAATTAGCAAATTTCTTGTCTGATGGATCAAGCAGAGAGTAGGAATAGTTACTATTCAGGGAGATCAGAGAAGGCTTCAAGGAGGAGACAGCATCTAAGTTAGTTTTTAAAAGATGCAAAAGATTGGAAGCACAAAGAAAAGGCACATAGACATCTTATTCATAGGAAATATGATGAGCACAGATATGGAAATAGAAAAAATAGAGAAGCAAAAGAGACTAATATAGAGTTTGAAATGCATGTTAGCATAGTATGGAAAGACATGAAATGACAAGCAGAGAAATAAGGAAGAGAATGAAGAATGAACAGAATTTTTTTTTTAATTTTTATTTTATTTGCATAACATATGTGTGGGTAATTCTTCAACAATAACCCTTACATAGCTTTCCGTTACAAATTTTTCCCCCCAACTCCCCACCCCTCCCCTAGATGGCAGGATATCCACTACATGTTAATTATGTTAAAATATTGGCAAATCGAATATATGTATACATATTTCCAAACTTATCATTGTTGTCCAAGAAAAATCTTATCTACACAAAAGATATATCAGATAAAGGAAACACAATGTAAGCAAACATCAATCAAGGAGTATGAGAATGTTATGTTGTGGTCCACATTTCGCATCCCTCTCTCTGGGTGTATATGGCTTTCTTCAGTGAACAATTGGAGGTGGTTTGAAATATTTCATTGTTGAAGAGAACCATGTCCATCAGAATTGATCGTCATATAGTACTGTTGTTGCCGTGTATAATGATCTGCTGGTTCTGCTCATTTCACTCAGCATCAGTTCATGTAAGTCTCTCCAGGCCTCTCTGAAATCATCTTGCTGGTCATTTCTTACAGAACAATAATATTCCATAACATTCATATACCATAATTTATTCAGCCATTCTCCAATTGAAGGGCATCTATTCAATTTCCAGTTTCTAGCCACTACAAAAAGGGCTGCCACAAACATTCTTGCACATGTGGGGCCTTTTCCTTCCTTTATGATAAGAATGAACAGAATTAAGGAAAAAAAAGTTTGAGAAGTATGACAAGTATCTCTGAAATCAAGGGAAGGAGGATATCCAATAGGGAAAAAAGTTTTGTCAAAAAACTACAGGAATTTGGGGACAAGGAAAAGGCAAAAAAGCAGGACTGAATAAAGGTCATTGGATTTGGCAATTAGGAAATCACTGGTAACTTTAGAAATAGTAGTTTAATTGTTGGTCGAACTGTGAACGGATCCAACCATTCTGGAGAGCAATCTGGAACTATGTTCAAAAAGTTATCAAAAAGCACAGTATACTGTGCATACCCTTTGACCCAGTAGTGTTTCTATTGGGCCTATATCCCAAAGAGATCTTAAAGGAAGGAAAGGGACCCACATGTGCAAAAATGTTTGTGGCAGCCCTTTTTGTAATGGCTAGAAACTGGAAACTGAATGGATGCCCATCAATTGGAGAATGGCTGAACAAATTATGATACATAATGTTATAGAATATTATTGTTCTGTAAGAAACGACCAGCAGGATGATTTCAGAGAGGCCTGGAGAGATTTGCATGAACTGGTGCTGAGAGTAATGAGCAGAACCAGGAGATCATTATACACAGCAACAACAATGCTATATGATGATCAATTCTGAATGTTTCAAACCAGTTCCAATTGTTCAGTGAAGAAAGCCATATACACCCAGAGAGAGGGATATGAAATGTGGACCACAACATAACATTTTCATGCTCTCTATTGATGTGCTTGCATTGTGTTTCCTTTCTCAGATTTTTTTTTCTTGTAGATACGATTTTTCTTGCACAACGAGATGTGTGGAAATATGTATACATATATTCAATTTGTCAAGTATTTTAACATAATTAACATGTAGTGGACTTCCTGCCATCTAGGGGAGGGGAGGGGACTGGGGGTAAAAATTGGTAATGGAAAGCTTTGTAAAGGTCAATGTTGAAGAATTGCCCATACATATGTTTTACAAATAAAAAGCTTTAATAAAGAAAAAATATACATATATAAAGAAAAATTACTGATACATATGTTTTGCAAATAAAAAGCTTTAATAAAATGAAAAAAGGGAAAAAAGAAATAGTTTATTTTTTAAAAATACCTGATTTTTATTACTTTCTTTTGATTTTACAAGCAATCAGCAAACAATCAATTTTCCAATCAGTCATTTACTATGTGCCAGACCCTGTGCTATGGGCTAGGGATATAAAATCAAATGAAACAGTTCCTACTCGTAGGAAGCTTACATTCTACTGGAGAAGACAACATGCATGTATAGAATTATATACTAACACCCACATGTGAAGTATTCACATATATAGTTATATACATCATATTCATTCCTGAATGTGTCTTTCCTTGCTTTAAAAAGAGGGAAAAACAGTTCAGCAAAATTACCTAGCACGTCAATTGTGCTTGATAGTATATGCAATATTCAACATCGATAGCCTGCCACCTCTCCAATGAAAGGAAGGGGACACATTTCCTTGACTCTTTCCTGGGGTCAAACTCCCAGGTTCATTTTATCTACAATGTTCAGTTTTCATTTTATTGTTGTTTTTAGAGAAAGTGGTTTCACCAGCCTGGAGAAGCCAGAAACCTGATTCAGAATGGATTGGGTTATGAGGTAATGGAATGATTATTTTTCATTGGGAAAGATCAAGTATAAACAACTTTCCCAAGAATTCCCAAGAATTAATTCAGGGAAATAAAGAAATAGGACAATATCTAGCTTGATAGGTTTTAGAAGAGTCATGAAAACACTTTGTTATGATTGAGAAGATCTGACCATGTTAGGAAGTTCTTTCCTATATTGAGTTGGAATTTATCTCTCTTCTATCCACTGGTCTGAGTTCTGCCTTCTTAGGCAAAACAGAATAATTCTTATATTTCTCTAATGACAAACTTTTATTTTATTTTATTTTTAATTTTTGAATTTTTTTTAATTAAGGCTTTTTATTTGTATAACATATGTATGGGTAGTTCCCCAGCATTGATCTTTACAAAGCTTTCCATTACAAATTTTACCCCCAGTCCCCTCCCCTCCCCTAGATGGCAGGAAGTCCACTACATGTTAATAATGTTGAAATACTTGACAAGTTGTGCAAGAAAAATCCTATCTACAAGAAAAAAAAAAAAGAAAATCAGAGAAAGGAAACACAATGCAAGCAAACATCAATAGAGATCATGAAAATGTTATGTTGTGGTCCATATTTCATATCCCTCTCTCTGGGTGTATATGGTTTTCTTCACTGAACAATTGGAACTGGTTTGAGACAATTCTTTGTTGGGGAGAGAGCCATGTCCATCAGAACTGATCATCATGTAATACTGTTGTTGCTGTGTATAATGATCTCCTGGTTCTGCTCGTTTCACTCAGCATCAGTTCATGCAAGTCTCTCCAGGACTCTCTGAAATCGTCCTGCTGGTCGTTTCTCACAGAACAATAATATTCCATAACATTCATATACCATAATTTATTCAGCCACTCTCCAATTGATGGGCATCCCTTCAGTTTCCAGTTTCTAGCCACTAGAAAAAGGGCTGCCACAAACATTCTTGCACATGTGGGGCCCTTTCCCTCCTCTAAGATCTCTTTGGGATATAGGCCCAGTAGAAACATTGCTGGGTCAAAGGGTATGCACAGTTTGATAACTTTTTGAGCATAGCTCCAAATTGCTCTCCAGAATGGTTGGATCCATTCACAGTTCCACCAACAATGTATTAGTGTTCCAGTTTTCCCACATCCCCTCCAACATTCATCGTTATTTTTTCCTGTCATGTTAGCCAATCTGACAGGTGTGTAGTGGTACCTCAGAGTTGCAATGACAAACTTTTAAACATTTAAGGATAAGATAGTCTTCCTTAAATCCTAGAATCATACTATTTTCTCTGTAAGCTAGACATCATAAATTCTAAGTGGTCTTAATATGGCATAGTTTTTTTTTAAATAATAGCTTCTTATTTTCAAAACATATGCAAAGATAGTTTTCAACATTCACCCTTGCAAAACCTTATGTTCCAATTTTTTCTCCCTTTCCCTAGACAGCAAGTAATCCAATATATGTTAAACAATTTTACTATTTATATTTCCACATTTATCATGCTGCATATGAAAAATCAGATCAAAAAGGAAAAAAAGAGAAAGGGGGGGGGAAGCAATGACATCTAAGATCTCTTCAAGCTCTAAATCTTTCATCTTGTAATCTTTGATTATGCTCCAATGGAACTGTGATGTCAATGTGAGTACTCTCATCAACAATGGCAGCCTATGCATGATTGCCCATCCTATTCTACTTGAAAACAGCCTTCTATAAATCCAGCAATAGGTTCTCCTCACAATTCTTTTGAAATATTTTTAAAATTACAGATTTGACAAGTATCAACAAACATGAACATTTCTGATTACAAAGAAAAGCAGAAAAAAAGTTTGCATATGAAATCTTCAACCCAATCTCTATTATATGCTATTTAATATATATATATATATATGAAATTTAATAGAATAATATCAATACTGCCAATTTTCTGTGCCCTCTTCGTTCTTTTACTATTTTCATTTACAATCCTTTCTTCATTTTTTGTCATCACCGTCACTATTCCAACTCCCTTCCTTAGACTTTCCTTCCCTCCAAAATAGATGCCTTCACTTATAACAAACAAGTATGGTCAAGTAAAAACAAAACAACAACAACAACAAAACCCCAAACATTCTTCCCACTCTGTGCAAAACCAAACTGAATACATCAAAGACTGCTTCATGAATTTGTATGTCAACCTTGAACATGAGCCATACTAATCTCTTTATTATTCCAATTTTAGCATATGTGCTGCTGAAGTAAGCACTTCTTTGCATTTTTGTGACATTGGAACATATGTACTGTCCTTCCGTTTTCCTTTGCTTTTGTTATACGACTGGCCCATCTTTCTTTTTCCATCTTTATTTCTCCAAAGACATTTGATACACAATTTCTACTGTGTAAATCCTCATTCGTAATATATTGCCACTTATATTTTGTCTACAAAACATGCATCTCTCCTTTGTTCTTTGGGCAAACCTTAACTTCAATTGTTTGGAAACCATAGTGTTTCTTGACTCAGTATCATCCAACATTGCTGGGAAACTATTGATGTTAAAAAGATGGATTTTTGTTTTGTAGAGAACTTTGAGATCACTAAATGAACTGTACAGTTTTCCTTCCTCCTTTCTGCTGTTCAGTTGTGGACCTAAATCATTGCTAATTTGTAGTATCTTTCTAGGATATATGTACTTGCGGATGAGCGCTATGGTTTGCCTACCTGTATATCCTCTCTGATTATATACCCTCACATGATATTAGAGCCATTTATTTATTTTATTTTATTTATTTATTTTATTAAAACTTTTTATTTGCAAAACAGATGTATGGGTAATTCTTCAACATTGACCCTTACAAAGCTTTCTGTTACAAATTTTTCCCCCCTAGTCCCCACTCCTCCCCTAGATGGCCGGAAATCCACTACATGTTAATTATGTTAAAATACTTGACAAATCGAATATATGTATACATATTTCCACACTTATCATTGTTGTTAGAGCCATTTATTTTATTTTAAAATGAACTAAATGTAGCTTTTCTTATTATATTGGTTTTCATTTGTATATTCCCTCAAGTCTTCTTTCAAACAACTTTGCAATTTACAAAGATAAGAATTAACTTTATAGGTAGTAAATTCTTAAACCCAACAGTCTAGTGAGAGAGAGGTATTGTAGTAAAATGGGTAAAAAAAAAGTTTTAAATTTAGACTCAATCTAGAACTGAGTTTGAAACCTAGTTCTACTAAACCTTTCAGGGGAAGGAAAGGGAAGAAGCATTTATTAAATGTCTTTTATATGATCAATCTTATGTCAAGTGCTTCCCAAAGATAATTTCATTTGATCCTCATAATAACCCTGTGAAGTAGGAAGTATTATCTTCATATTCTAGTTCATATTAAGAAATTGAAGCAGAGATAATGTGATATGCCCATGATTATGTATGCAATAAATATCGGAGGCTGGATTTCAACAATATAAGACTGAATACTATATTCATTAGCTGCCTTAGATGTCACTTAAGCTTTCTAAGCCTCAGAATACTCATCTGTAAAATGGGGATTATATCATCACTCTCATACACAGGCTGTTGGAAGGAGAGTACTTTGGAAAATAAAATGCTATAAAATATGACCTTGTATCATTGTTATTAATATTTTGGTAGTTCTCTTGTGTCCCTTTCAGCCCCCAGTCTTTTATGAATTTTTTATATAACAAGACCATTATCATAGCTAAATGTTTAAAAATGTTTGATGATGATGATGTATTTTTTTTCAAGAAATTCAAGGTATTTTACAAATATTATATCACTAATACTGAGTCACAAGTCATCCCCTAATTTATAGAAATATACAAACATTTTGGTCAGAAGAATAAACACAAGTATTACATCCAAAAGACATACTCAGACAGACTCAATCTGTCTAGTATCCTTTATAACATTCCATGTTTTAGTGTTATGATTAGTCAACCTTGAGTTAAGGATACATTTATAAAACTTCTCTGACAATGAAATAGCTGTTGTACTTTTGAAAACTTCACTGTAGCCAATTATGAAGGCAGCCTGGTATAGTAAATTTAGAATTAGAGGTACTGGGCTAGATTACAAATCCTGCTACTTTACTACTTGTATGAACTCAAGCAAGCCCCTCTCTGGGTCTTAATTTTTTTTATGTTTTCTCTGTCCAAGGTCTTCTGGATCCTACCAGCTGCCTAACAACTGCACCTTTACATCTTCAGGACCTTTCTATCCATACTGCTGCTGAATTCTTTTGTGTATTGTCTTTTTCTAATTGGAACTGAACTCTCTTCTATCTGATATCTTTCCAATTAGGATATGAGGTCCTTAAAAGAGTAAGAACTGTTCATTCTTTCTACTTCTACTTAAAGTGCTAATATTATTAGCACAGTGCTTGGCACATGGTGGATGAATTACCAGGTCTGGAGTCAGGAAAGACTCATCTTCCTAAATTCAAATCTGATCTCAGACACCACCTGTGTGACCTTGAGCAAGTCACTTAATCCTGTTTGCCTCAGCTTTCTCTGTCAATTGACCTGGAGAAGGAAATGGCAAATCACTCCAATATCTTTGCCAAGAAAACCCCAAATGGGGTCACAAATAGTCTTGACATGACTTGAAAAATCTCAATAAACATCAACAAAAGCATTTAGTAAAATTATTTATTCATTCATTTGTAAAATAAGGAGATTGGATCATAGAGATTACTGGGAGCTGCTGTAAAACAGAGATTATCGTTTGCTTTACTTTGTACCCTAGCACAGTCCCTGCTACATAGTAGGCCTTGATTACCCCTTATTAGAAGGAACAGGATAATAACATTGTCTTTTTATTTATTTGATATGATTATTGCTTTAATTCTTTTTATTTATCATTTATAGGTCTTCAGTAAATGTCCCAAGGTCATACTTAGTCCTTTTAAAAATTTATTTATTTATTTATTTTAAAAAAGACTACATTTAAGGAATTTAGCATATGTCTATCACCTTTTGGTATAGTATTCTGTGATAACATTAAACTGTGATCTTATTAATTGATGCTTCATCCTGTTTAAAATAGGGATTTTTGGGGGGCAGTTGGAAAGGCATTTCAAACAGATAATCTCCTTTTTCTTTCCTTTTAACTTTCCTCTAAAATTAACACTTTCTACTAAAATCTCAAAACATTTTGAGAAGATTGCTTTTACACTGAAGATGAAGTCTTAACAGGAAGCCACACAAGAAGCTATAACTCTTTTATTCCTCACAAAACAACATTTTCGTGAAGAAACATACTCAGTGAGTTTATATTTTATCTGTGTTCATAGTTTTTAGAAGCTGAAAGAAACATTAAGAGATCATCTCCCTGTCTAAATTCATACCATGGCAGAGATAGGATTAAAATGGAAGTAATAGAAATCAGATTTGGAAGGGATCTCTAGAGCAAAAGCTCATAAATTGAGAGCAGAATGAGTCATAAAAGCCACCTAATCCAAGACCTTCATTTTCCAGGTGAATATATGGTGGTCCAGAGAGGTATAGTGACTTTTCCAAAGTCACACAGTCCATGAGAAGAACGTAGATTAGAATCTAGATCGTTATCAGATTCGGAACCCACTGCTCTTTCAACTAGAATAACACATTTGGCCTTTTTCGATACTTCAAGTTAAGCCTTTGAGAAGTTAGAAAAAAAAAGTTGTTTCACACCTGAGCGACTTGGCTTAGCCTTGAAATGGCTAACAAAAATATACCAACATTGTGCCAATGAATATACCCTGTTGTGTTGAGCCCCTTAAATATAGTGCCACTTTTAAAATATAGATCCATGGGAAAAGGAGCAGGAAAAGCAGGTCCTGGGTCCGAGAGAAGAGGGACCAAAAAACTAATCCGAACAGAACGGTAGAATGAGGAATCAATTTGGGGATAAGGAATGAAAAGATGGAGGAAAAGGGGGAAAGGGACTTGGGTGGAAAGAAAAGAGGTCTTCTGAACCGGAGCGAAGTCGAGAGGAGACAAGATGGTGCTACAGAGAGTGAAGTATCTTTTGGTAAGCGAGAAGAGGGAAGAAGGGGAGCGACCTTAACTGGGAGTTTGAAGGGATGAAGGGGGATAGGGAGGGCAGGAGCTGGACACAAGGTGAGTGAGTCCTAGAATGGGGGCTGGGAGGGGGCGGGGCGGAGGCAGAGACACTGGGCGGGGGCGGGGGTGGGGGTGGGAAGGGAGGGGCGACGGACAGAGGAAGGACCGCGGGAGGACCGCGGGAGGACCGCGGGGCTGAGCCATTGGGGGAGGAGGCAGAGCCGGGAGAGGGGCGGGGCAGGTCCCTCTGCGCTCGTGGTCCGGGCGGGGGTTGGGAGGGGGATGCTTGGGTATCAGCCTCAGTTGAGAAACCCGGGAGGTGGGTAGAGGGGATAGTGAGAGACGGTCTGAGGGGCTGACAGGACCGAGGTACTCTGTTGACCGGACCAGGGGCGGAGTCGGGGGCGGGGCCTGGATCCGGGGGGCGGGTCCTGCGCCGGGCCCCAGCGGGGAGCGGCGGCCGGTGGCGCAGGCGCGGTTCCCGCCTCCTCCTGGACTGGCGGAGCGAGTGGAGGAGGCTGCAGTCCCCGGCTCCGGCTCCAGCTCCGGCTTCGGCTCCGGCTCCCCGTCACCGCCCCTTCCCCGAGCGGGATGAGCTCCCGGAAAGGTGTGTGAACCCTTTCAGCTCTCTGTCCTTCCCGCTGCCCCGTTCCCCGGAGGCCACAACGTCCCCAACCGTTAATGTGTGTCTCTCTCTCTCTTCCCTTCCCCCCCACCCCCCACAGTGCTGGCCATTCAGGCCCGAAAGCGGAGGCCGAAGAGAGAGAAACATCTGAAAAAGTGAGTCCGGACTCCCCGACACAGCCCCACCTCTACCTCCTTGGCCCCTCCAGACCGGGGAGGCTCGGGGGGCGCCTGGTTCCCGCGGAAGAAAGTTGCCGGGACCCCCCTGGGGGCGGGGCAGGGGGCGGGTCGGGTCGCGTCGGGAGCCCCCCTCGGGATGCTCCCTACCCACCCCCACCCCCGGGCTGCCCCTCTCTCGCGGGACGCTCTCCTCTCCCACCGGACGCTCCCCCTTTCCCACACAACACCTCCTCCCTTGAGGCTGCGCGGCCCCGGGGAAGGCGGGGGAAGCTGGGGCTCCCGACGGCCGGTCGCTGTCCCGGGGCTGGGGGGAGGTGCGTGCCTCCCGCAGCCGCCGCCGCCTTTGGCTCAGACCGCGGCTCTGCATCCTCGCCCAGACCTCTGTCTTCATGTGTGGGGGAGGGAGAGCGGCCGTCGGGATGTTTGAATGAATCGCGCAGGTTGGCGAGTGCCCTTTCTTTTTTTTTCTTTTTTTTTTTAAACATCCCTCCCTTATTTCATATTTTATCTTAGTGCTCCTTGTACGTTTTTACCCTTCCGCTTGGTGATATAAGTTTGTAGCTGCAGGTGTAGTTGTACTTGCATTCATTCATTCACCAATCAGCCACTCTTCTCTGGTGTTCGGCGCCCACTGGAGGGATTATATGGGGGAGGCGTGGAAACCATTTCTCTGGTTTCTTTAACTACCTTTCTTAGTTGCTCCCACGCCCACCAGTTGATAGTATTGGCTTTGGAATTGGTGTTAACCCCACTGCGTCGAAAATTTGTTCTTTGAAAAGTAGATTGGTTTGCTTTGCATTTCCCTTCATCGGGTGCTGTGTGTTGGTGTGAGTTGGGTTTTTACACTTTCTGTGTTTTGGAGTTCTTTATTTTTTCCCCGAAACTTTATTGAGGGTTCATGAGCTTCCTCTGTGTTAGCTTCACTTTAACTGCTGGATGTTTTCCTAGGATGGTTTTTCCTTTGAAGAAGCCATCCAGTAGGTGGGCGTATAATTTATGGTGAAAGAGATTGCCATTTGATTAAGCTCCAACCATTCATTGCCTTAGAGAGCATTATGACTGGTGTTATCATGTTTAAAACGTGCATTCCACCAAGCTGCCACTTCCACTACATCTAAGTTTAATATAAACATACAATTTAAATAGACCAGAATTAAACCAGTGGCTAGAGATTTCTAATTGATGGTGTAGCAGAATGGTTCAGCTATGTTCTCTGTCCTGGAATTGTATCTTTTGAGACAATTCGAGTCCAGTAGTCAGCGAAGATTTTTGTTGACCAACGTTCAACATTTTCTATTTTTGTGTGCCTAAGTATTCCTTTTAAGCAAAAACATTTTCTTAGATATGGAAATATAGGGATGCCATCCTGGTAAATGTTTTAAGAATTAAAATTAAATGAAATTATGAAATATATCTACCCTTAAGTTAGGACTTTCTTTGGGAGTTTCCCTACGGTACACCCAAGGTTTTTCTTTATCATGCTTCTTTTAGAAGAGTCTAATATATCTATTGGTGACATCTGTGAGAGCTCATTAAATCATTATTAATGAATGAGGTGGTATAATATGACTGAAATTTATTCATTCACAAATAAACCCTGAGTTCAGTAAGTATACCAAGAATTACACAAATTACACATGAAGTGGTGGGATTTTTTTTTTCAAAGTGAGGAAACTAGACAAAAGATATTTTGAAATTTGAAAGAGCAAATGTAAAAATTAGTGTTTGGCTATGAACTTAAGTGTGAATTAGAAATTTATAGATTTATTTTATGTAATTTGTTTTTGTAATTGGGAACATAAAGTGGATTTTGTCTAGCTTCTGCCATATACTGAATGTGTGACCATGGGCAAATCACTTAATCTTTCACAACTTCAGGTTACTATCTAAGATTTTAATTTTTAGATATATTACTCATCCATACCAGTGAAGAAAATAGATAGTAGGAATTTTACATACTAATGAAATAAGAAATTAAATTAAACAACAACAACAACAACAATGACCAGTGTTTAGTTGTATGTAATTTTTGTCATTGCTGATTATTTGAAAATTTGAATTTTAGGTTTTCCTTTAATTGAGGAATAGAGCATGGCTCAAAGATAAGGAAATTGGATTTTAGAATTCTGAGGGTAAAGCCAACTTGATCACTAAATTACCTGGGATCAGATTGCTGCTTTAGTTTTTTTTGAGGTGGTAAGGCAGAAAGAAAACAAAATTGGAAGTTGAAAGAGCTGGATTCAAATACTATAATACTTCTTTGCTTGTATGGTTTTGGGAAATTTGCTTTACCTCCTTCAGCCTCAGGTTTTCTCATCTGTAAAATGAGAGATTGGGCTAGTTGACTTCTAGGTTCTTTTGTTATTCTAAATCCTATTGTTTATGTTGAAAAAGTAATTTGGGTTTGGAAAAAAAGGCTGATGGGGGGGTAATGTCATAAAAATATTTTAAAATCTCCATTAGCAACTAACTTCTTATCTCATGGAGTAGAAATATATAGGCTTTAATAATCCCTTTCTAGAGCAGGGATTCTTAACCTGAGGTTTGTGAATTTTTAAAAAATATATTTTGATACTGTTTCAGTATAATTGGTCACCTTTGTAATCCTATGTGTTTTATGTATTTAAAAATCACTTGAGAAAGTGGTTTATAGTCTTCACCAGACTGCCAAAAATATTCATGACATAAAAAATAGTCAATAAACTGTTATAGAACTATTTTTTTTTTGGTACTGTTGCAGATATCTTGTGTAGTTTCCATCTGTTGAACTAAGGAAATTAACAATATTTGCCAAAGATATATCCCCTTATTATTTTATCCTTCTATTACTCTGTTATCCTTTTCTCTTCCATAGTGCATAAGCTTTATAAGAATTATATAGAGAAAGTAAATTCCTTTGATAGTAGATTATTATATTTATGGTAGATAAGACCTGTCATATAGAAAGAGCTTGATTCCCGAGTTTCTAGTAGAAACTAAGTTCTTTGAGGGCAAGTATTTTTTTTTTTAAGTGTATTTGAATTGAACTAAAATTATTTTTAAAACTGTTCATTAAAAGTTCTTTGATAGCTAGGCAATGAAATTAATACATTATTTGGTTAAAAAGATTATTTCTTACTGTTTAATTGTTTTTCAATTCAGTTAAAGTATATTTTTAAAAAATAAGCTTCATCTTCTTAAAGACTGAAATCAAGTTATTGGGCATAGTTGGATAAGCCCCTTTTGCAGAAGAGCCAATTTCTGCATGTGGATACAAACTGTATCACATGCTGCTAAAAAAAAAAAAAATAACAATATACTTGTTAGGCAGCAGAGCAGAGGAGAGATAGCCTGGCTTTGTGCTTACTTATTATTTGACCCACAGGTCATTCTTCCTTTTCTCCTCAAAGCTTATATATCTACATCAACTCTTGTATTTGAGGACATCAGCATAAATACTCATGTTCCCTCACTCTTGCCTGCTGGTAAATTTCAACTTGTGTAATATACACCATGACTCCATCTTAGCTATATACAAAGATACAAGAATGATTTTATCTTTGATCTCATCTCCCATAAATGTTACTCTTGCATGATCAAGAACTCTGGAATTTTTCTTTGACCTTCCATATTCCCTTTGCCTCATTCTTAAACCTGTTCTTTTTCCACTGTGAACTCTTACATCAATCCTGTTCCAGGACATTGGCTCTGCTCTGGTTTTGGAACAATTATATATATTCTGTATTTGCTTATTTGTGTTCTCCTTAAAAGAATGTAAACTTTCTGTGGACTTTTTTTCCCCCCTGTTTTTGTTTCATGAGCCTTGATATATACAGGTGCTTAATAAGTGCTTATTGGGTCAGTTACTATCTGTGAACTAGGACAAGTCACTTAACCTCATAGAATTTCAGTTTCTCTGTCTAAAATTGGCACAATGCTATCAATCATTTGTCTTCACAGGATTGATGTGAAGATCAGTAATATAATGTAATCAAGTCATTTTATAAAAGTAAAGATGTATATTGCTGAAGTTATTTAGATCATAAATGCTGTAACTTTTGAAATCAGAAATTATGTTAAAATACTAATGATAGAATTTTAGAGCTGAACAAAAAGTTTGAGATCGTCTAGTTCATCTTCTTTTACAAACAAGGAAGCTAAGCCCCAGAAAGATTCTGTAGCTTTCTTAGTGTCAGAACTTACTAAAATTTGGATTTACTGAGCTTGTAGTCCCAAACTCTTTGGATGTGAACAGAAAATGCCCAAGGCTATGACAGACTGACAAATAGCATCCAAAGAAAGGAGCTAATTTTAGACCTAATTATTTTATACCTAATGAAAACTTAAATTATATGGTATTACAACATTGCTTGAAATAATAAAAATCATTTTTGGCCAAGACTGCTAGAATTTGTTCTACTCCCAACTGTCTTCATGCAGCCATTTTCTCCATTCCATGCTTGTGTGCCTTTGTATATAGGCTGATCTCTGTAACTGGAATGCTTTCCTACTCTATCCCATCTCTTGGAGCCCTTGGTTCTTTTTAAGTCTCGAGTTGTGACACTACATGAATTCTTTTTTAAAATTTTCCCTAGCAGTTAGTACTCCCCCCAAATTACTTTGTATATATTTTGTTTACTTGTTTGTGTGCATGTTGTTTTTCCCCAGTGGAATCGAATGGTTTCTTGAAGGTTTTTTAATTTTTGTTTTTATATCTTTACTGCCTAGTACATAGTGGGCACTTAATTCCTTGTTCATTTAGTTAAATCTGAAGTTCTTTTTTTTAATTTTTATTTTTGTTATTAAAACTTTTATTTGCAAAACATATGTATGGGTAATTCTTCAACAATAACCCTTACACAGCTTTGTTACAAATTTTTCCCTCCTCCTCCTCACCCCTCCCCTAGATGGCAGGAAATCCACTACATGTTAATTATGTTAAAATACTTGACAAATCAAATATATGTATACATATTTCCACACTTATCATTGTTGTGCAAGAAAAATCGTACCTACAAGAAAAAAAAATCAGAGAAAGGAAACACAATGCTAGCAAACATCAATAGAGAGCATGAAAATGTTATGTTGTGGTCCACATTTCACATCCCTCTCTCTGGGTGTATATAGCTTTCTTCACTGAACAATTGGAACTGGTTTGAAACATTTCATTGTTGAAGAGAGCCATGTCCATCAGAATTGATCATCATATAGTATTGTTGTTGCTGTGTATAATGATCTCCTGGTTCTGCTCATTTCACTCAGCATCAGTCCATGTAAGTCTCTCCAGGCCTCTCTGAAATCATCCTGCTGGTCATTTCTTATAGAACAATAATATTCCATAACATTCATATACCATAATTTATTCAGCCATTCTCCAATTGATGGACATCCATTCTGTTTCCAGTTTCTAGCCACTACAGAAACGGCTGCCACAAACATTCTTGCACATGTGGGGCCCTTTCCTTCCTTTATGATTTCTTTGGGATATAAGCCCAATAGAAACACTGCTGGGTCAAAGGGTATGCACAATTTGATAACTTTTTGAACACAGTTACAAATTGGTCTCCAGAATGGCTGTATCCATTCAGTTTCACCAACAATGTATCAGTGTTCCTGCTTTCCCACATTCCCTCCAACATTCATCATTATCTTTTCCTGTCGTCTTAGCCAGTCTGACAGGTGTGTAGTGGTACCTCAGAGTTGTCTTAATTTGCATTTCTTTGATCAAAATCTGAAGTTCTTAAAGCGCTAAGTAAATAGTGACTACAAGTACATGCTAACCAATACATTACTCCAGATGTTAATTTTTTTTTTCTTGTGTGTGTGTGTGTGTGTTTAATTTGTGGTTAAATCTAATGGTGAATTTGTGGCAGTAATAATCTTGAAAAATTTTTACTGGTCTAATTTGCTATTATACATTTATGCTGCTTAGTGAGCAAGTTAAAGTTTCTTTTGTTCTGAAGACTTCATAAAAGCACAGTACCACCAGATCTTTTACTTAGATTTTTGCCCAGATGGATGTACATATAGTCATTCTATAAATGTATTTCTTGGAACATTGCTTCTTTGTTTATATCAGTAGACCCTAGGATCATTGATCTGTAACTGGAAGTCATTTTGGAGACTAGCTAGGGCAGCTCTCTTAGTTTAGAGATGAGGAAACTAAAGCTCAGGGAATTTAAATGGTTCGTCCAAGATTGTAAGGATAGTAAATATTACCGAAAGACCTAAGTCCCTCTTCTTTCTTATCATGAATCCTTTGAAGTATCTAAATAAATGAAGTAGGTCTTCTAATTGTAGATGCAATACACTTCACATTTCCCTCAGTAGTTAGGACTGGCAAGATAGTCAAGGATCATGTGTGAATGAACACATCAGCCAAGGGCAGAGAGAAGATGGAAGATGGAATGTGAGAACACTGTCTCTCATTCTCCCACGGTCATAAGGACAGAAAATCAAGAGAGCATATGAACTTGGGGAGATTGTTAGTCATAGAAGAGTTCTGAGGCCATGTTTTGAGGAGTTGGCAGTGTGGACTCAGAAATGAGATAGAGATCAGAGTTAGGGTATAAAAGGGATTTTTAGGGCCCAGGAAGAGAATTTGGCTAAAAGAAGGCAGACTCTTGGGAGTTGTATTGTCTATCCTTCCCCTTAAGCAAGTTCTTCAAATGGAAACTGTCAGATGCCAGCCTTCCAAATTCATAGCCTTGTGCATCTTTAATGGTTCATAGTTCCAAAACCAGTAATCAGAGTGTTCACTTCAGTCTCAAGGCCTTACACTTAATAATGTTTTTTGAATTGAATTAAATTACACTTGGAATTGTCTACTTTTCCTACATTGTCTTTGTGTCACAGTGATAATGATGAGACCTTTGAGTGCATCCTTAAGACTGTTTTTTTTTTTCTTTCATCTTGATGTTGGTAAGTGGAACATCAATTTTTTTCTTCTCTAAGTCTTCATTTGAGGCTCTTTGGTATTGAAGAAAGAATAGTGGACTTGGAACCAGGGAGGACTAAGTTTGAAATCTGCCTTGGGCACTTAATGTTTGTGCTGTCTGATCATGAGGGAAAGAAGAAATATTTATTAAATATCTACTATGTGCTAGGCATTGTGTTAAGCACTTTTTCAAATATTTGAGATAAACTGAGAGATGTGTTGTTATTCTCATTTTGCATTTTAAGAAACTGAGGCAGAGAGTTTAGTGACTTTCCCAAGCTCATACAGCTATTAAGTTTTGAGACTGAGTTTGAACTAATCTTCCTGACTCCTGGTCTAGCACTCTGTCCTCCTAGCTAGCATGGCAAATCACTTTATTTCTCTAAGGTTCAGTTTCCTTTATTTACAAAATAGATATAATAACTCTTACTTTCTTCACAGAATTTTTGTGAAGATAAAATGTGTTATTTTTAAGTGACTTTATAAATCTTTGGCTGTTACATAAATGTTAACTCATTATAAATGAGGCAATTTTAGAATGCTCCTATATAGTTCATATTCATATTAGACAATATTAGACAGCTCAGATGTTATGCAAAGTGCCATAAGTATAAAAAGAGGCAAAAGATAATTTCTGCCCTTGAAGAGTTTATATTCTAATGAATAAACTTATAAGAATCAAACCTGGAAGGTAATCATTGATTGATGGTGGTCATCACCTATACATTCATTTATTAATATTTTTTGAACTTCTGAGATGTGCAAGGAACTATAGGAGATAATAAAAAGTACAAAATTTGGTTCCTACACCTCCAGAGTTAATAAACCAGTTGAAGAGATGAGGCAGATACTCAAATGATAGATGTTATAGTTAGTAGCAGTAATATTTATAGATATTTAACAACAAAGCTTCTTAAACTGTGAGCTATAACCCAATATGAGGTTGCATAATTGAATGTAGGGGTTTTGAAATTATGATTATTATCAGTAAATGTTTGATTTATATAACTATTTTATATGCCCATTTACCTGGGGTCATGTAAAAATTTCTTGTGCAAAAAGTGGTCACAAATGGAAGAGAACATTTACAGATGGGATGAGGGTAGGTTTTATGAATGGGGCTACTTTCTCTGAACTATGTAAATTACTTCATCCAATTGAAAATTTTTTCAAAGAGCCCAAAACAAATATGAACCTGGAAAAGATAATCCACATTTGAAATTTTCTCCATAAGAGTTAAGCTCTTAAAAGTCTGTATACTTCTATTATCTGTTTTTTATCAGGTGATAGGAACTAAATGCTTAAAAAATAATACCACATTATATTCTTAGATCTCATAAAGTGTTAGGAATTACTTCCTCTGAGATAAGAATGTTTGTGAAATATTTGTTTTGTTTTCCAAGATATAGTACATACTAAATAGTTGGATTTATTGTATTTAAAAAGTGCAGTGTTTCCATTAAAGTTCAACATTTTATATCCAAGCATAGATCAGGCAAAAGCACAACTTCACCTTGACATCTTCACAACATCTGACCATTTTTATCTCCTTTTTGAAATTTCTCTGCAGATTTGGTGACATGTCAGCCTCACATATCTCCATTATTTGGGTCCTCTTCACCCCCAAGCCTCTGTCCTTGATTCTCTGTCACTCTAACTCATTCATGTGTGTAACATTTCAATTTAGATAATAGAAATTTGTATTAAAGCAGTTTAATTTTCCTGGTATTCTACAATTACACAATTTTTTAAGTAATGATTCAGGGTAAGGCAATTCTGTTTAGTTCCTCTTCCTTTAGTTAATTGTGTGATTGTTATTTTAGAATCATAGAATTGTAACTGAGTTATTAGCTAGTTCAGCTTCCTGCCCAAGAAACTTAATCTTGTTCTCATAGTTAAATTTCTGGTTTTGGTAGTTCTGAATTTCCATTTCATTAGATTTTTTTTCTTATTTAAATCATTGAAATAGAAAATGAAACCAGTGTGTTTCTAGTGGAATTTAGTCTTTGAAGATTGAACAATGGTGGTATTACTTTTTGCCATTTTCTTTGAATTTTACCTCTTGTTCTTACCTGCACTGATCTCACCCTGTATATTCATTCTCCAAATTAAACCCAGGTTAGAATTGTTCTTGTTTTCTGCCACTTCCCCTCAAATATTAGCAAAATCTAGAGACCTGATGTTTGCATTTTTAGCTTCCTTTTTAATTTCAGTAGTTGTCTACTTGTCAGGCTCACACTGCACAAATATGGCAGGTTTATTGAGGGCTGCAAATCAGAATGGAGTTATGTTTGGATTTGATTTGGAATTTCTGGGATTTTGTTGTTTTTGTTGCCATGTGTGTTATGTGGTTGTTTTGTTTTTATTTTTTCTTTTTAGCACATACACTTCCTTGATACTAGCAGGTTTAATCTCTTGGGCCAAAGTAAGAGAAATCAGATATAGTATCCCATTACTATTACAAACTGTTTTCTGAACAGTTAGGACAAATGGGATTTGTTTTTTCATCAAGATGGGGTTTGTTTTTTCATCAGTTGAAGTGTAGTAGGAGACAGCAGCATTTTCATATACTTTTGTATATTTTATGAGGTATTTTATGTTGGGGTCTTATCCTGTTAGGTGTAAATCCCAAAACTCTTGGGAAAAGAGATAAAAATATAATTAAAACAATTATAAGCTTAATAGGTATGGATACAAATTAGCAAAAAGGTAGCTCTGTGTACATGCAGGTATGCATGCTGAAGTGCACAATCTTTCCATGTACTGCCTTCCTGTTACACTCTGAGTGTGTACTTGGATCTCAGATTCAGTATTTTCTTGGCTCAGTTTCCACTCAGTAGAAACTCTTTCTACTTAGATTCTGCCATAAAGTCATTTTATTCTTGTTTCATAGTAAAAAACAAAAACAAAAAAACAACTGAGAAATAGATTTGTAAAATCAAGAGTATATCTGCAAGCATTCCTAACACCTGTGGTTCCAAGCATAAAACCTCATTTCCTTCCCAACTTTTAGAGATGGAAGATTGTGAGTCCATCCTGGTTATAAATTTGGTTCTCAGGTCAATCTAAGAAATCCAGAAATAATGGGATAATAGTGTATATATCCTTCCATTGACACTGCACCTAGGAGATAAGGAGATAATTGTTAATTCAACAAAAATCTTTGTGACTCATGAAGAGATTTGCTTAGCATCAGAAAGCATAGGAATCATATTGGATCCAAAAGCCAAGCATTATCAGAAGGGATGAAATCTTCCATTATTATCTGAATGCTACAGCTAGTGCCTAATGTTTGACCTGAGAAGGAAAGAAGAGTAAATATCTGGATGACCCTAAACACTTGACAGAACTATACCACACCATTCATTCTAGGTGGTGGTGATGGTTTTTTGTTGTTGTTGTTGTTGTTGTTGTTTTTTAAAGAGGATAATACTGATCAGGCCCATAGTATTTAAAAATACTACTCCCCACCCCCCCCCAGGCAATTGGGGTTAAGTGACTTGCCCAGGGTGACACAGCTAGGAAATGTTAAGTGTCTGAGACCAAAATTGAACTCAGGTCCTTCTGACTTCAGGGTTGAGTGCTTTATCCACTGTGCCACCTAGCTGCCCCCTAGAAATATTACTTTGAAAACTTTGTGGAGAATATATTGGAGAGGGAAGAGACCAATTAGGATGGTATTGTAATAGACTTTGTGAGATATGAAGAGGGCTAAAGCAAGGGTAATAACCTAGTAAGCAAAGAAAAGGGGATGAGTAGAAAAGATATGGAATGGGTCTCAAGTAGATAGAGTATTTTTAATATAACACTATGGCACTACCTTATGAAATGGTAATTTTTTTTAATGTGAAAATATGTATTGTAAGTCCCAGAATGAGGAATGCTAGTAAGGGGATTTAGCAGGAAGGCAATATAGATGGATAAGGGAGATGAAGAGTTTGGAAGAAATTACTACATTTTTTTGGTGACGGGGGAAACCTAATTCAATATGATGGTGAAAAAGGATTCTGCTCATCTGCAATGGAGAGGCTAGAAAAAAACAGATTTTAGGAATATAGCCTCAGAATGAGAACTGGAAAGGGGAGAGGGAATAAAATAGGCTTTTTAGAGACTTACCTAGCTGGATTGATGAAGAAGGTGGCCACAATTTTAGTTGAACAAAAATTTATTAAGCATTAGCTATATTCAAGATACTATAATCTGAATAAATATTCAAACTAGGGAATGAAGGTAAATAAGGGAGAAATCAAAGAATTATATGGGAACAAATCAAGGATTTGGGAGCACTAACAACTGGAGAAGTAGGAAGGCTTCATTCAGAGAAGTGGCACCTATACTGAGCCAGCATATCCAATTTGGGGGAACATCCAGAAATCCAGTTTGGTTAGAATGTAGATGGGAGTAATGTGAAAATAGGATTGGAAAGCTGGATTGAAGCCCAATTGTGGAGTACCTTAAATACCAGTTAAGGAGTCTATGTTATATCCTGGAAGTGTTAGGAAACTACCGAAGGTTTTTGAGCAGGGGAGTGACAGGCACACTTGTGTTTTAGGAAGATAATGATTGTGGCTATATGAATCATTAGAAACAGAAAAAGATAGAAAGTAGTCTTTAAGGACAAAGCTGTTACAATACTCTAGGTGAGAGGACTCCATAACCCTGAAGTCATGAGGATCTGAGTTCAAATTTGGTTTTAGACATTTAACACTTCTTAGCTGTGTGACCCTGGCAAGTCACTTAACCCCACTTGCCGGGGGGGGGGGGGGGGGGGGGGGGGGGGGGGGGGGGGGG
>JAJPUD010000099.1:727075-785986 GCA_023553655.1 Myrmecobius fasciatus | reverse complement strand
TCTCACCATAGATAGCTTTTATGGAGAGAAAGAAGGGCAGACCTCAGATCCTGAGGTTCCTAAAACAACTACAGAGGAAGCCATTAAGGGAGGCATGACCTGCTCCCCCTTTCACAAGGCCTTCCTGGAAGACTGCATAAAGAATCTCAAAAGAGAGCTAGATGATAAATGGGGAAATGAATTGAGATTAGTGCAAGAAGCTCTCCAAAAGAGATATGACAAAGACACCAATTTACTGAAAAACAAAATTGGTGAAATGGAAAAAGTATACAATGAACAAATTGGCCAGTTACAAAAAAGCTAAAAAAGGTAACTGAAGAAAATAATACATTAAAAATTAGAATTGGACAAATGTAAGTGAATGACTCAATAAGACTTCAAGAATCAAACAGAAACAAAAAAATGAAAAAAATAGAAGAAAATATGAAATATCTTCTAGGGAAAACAACTGACTTGGAAAATAGATGTAGGAGAGACAATCTAAGGATTATTAGACTTCCTGAAAGCCGTGATGAAAAAAAGAATCTAAACACTCTCTTCCAGGAAATCTTGAAAGAAAACTGCCCTGATGTTTTAGAATCACAAGGCAAAATCACCATGGAAAGAATTCACCGATCACCTCCTGAAAGAGACCCCAAAATTAAATCCCCAAGGAATATCATGGCTAAATTTCAGGACTATTGCACCAAGGAAAAGATATTGCTAGCAACTAGAAAGAAACAATTCAAATACTGAGGAACTGCAATTAGAATCACATAACATCTGTCAGCCTCCACATTGAAGGATTGTAAGCCCTGGAACCAGATATTCTCAAAGGCAAAGGAACTTGGATTGCAGCCAAGAATAACCTATCCAGCTAGAATGAGCATTATTTTCCAGGGAAGAAGATGGACATTTAGTGATATAGGTGAATTTCACCTATTTCTAATGAAAAGACCAGATCTGAACAAAAAATTTGACCTCCAAACACAGAACTCAAGAGAAACATAAAAAAGTAAAAAGGAAAGAACTCTTGAGAACTATATTTCTATTATGGGTATACTTACAAATTGGGGGTATAATTTGATATTACTTTGATAATATGTAAAAGAAAACTAGAGGTGGAAAGGCTATCATACTGGGGAAAAGGTGGTAAAATAAGGTTAGAAAAAAGGAGTTAAAATAAGGTAAAATCTCATGAAGAGCCAAAGAAAACCTAATATAATTGAGGGAGAGAAGGGAGGGAGATGAACATTGTGTAAATCTACTCTCATCCGATTGGACTCTAAAAAGTACATCAGACACATTTGGTTTTACAGAGAAACTTGTCCTTCCTTATAGGGAAGTGGGAGGAAAGGAGGAAAAGAAAGGGCTAGATTAGAAGGGAAAATAGAAGAATCAGGGGAAAGGAGTAAAAAAGGGGGAGGGGCTGTAAAGGGGGGAGGATGATTTGGGGAGGATGAGGTGGTCATCAAAAGCAAAATACTGGGGAGAAGGGAAGGGAGAAAGGGGAAAGGAAAGAGAAAAACAACTTGGGTAAATAAGAAGGCAGGAAATACAGAATTAGTTATTTTAACTGTGAATGTGAATGGGATGAACTTTCCCTTAAAGCTGAAGTGGATAGCAGACTGGATTAAAAACCAGAATCCAACAATATGTTGTTTATAAAAAACACATCTAAACCATAGAGACACATACAGGGTGAAGGTAAAAGGCTGGAGCACAATCTATTATGCTTCAGGCGAACAAAAAAAGCAGGGATAGCAATCCTGATCTCAGATCAAGTAAAAGCAAAGATAGATCTAATCAAAAGAGATAAGGAAGGAAACTATATTGTGCTAAAGGGTACCATAGATAATGTAGCAATATCAATACTAAATAATATGTACCATGTAGTATAGCATCCAAATTCCTAGAGGAAAAATTGAGAGATGCAAGAAGAAATAGACAGCAAAATGATACTAATGGGGGATTTCAACCTTGCTGTCTCAGAATTAGATAAATCAAACTACAAAATAAATAAGAAAGAAGTTAGGAAGGAAAACAAAAGGCTAGAAAAGTTAGGTATGATAGATCTTTGGAGAAAATTGAATGGAGACAGTAGGGAGTTTACTTTTTTCTCTGCAGTTCATGGAACTTATACAAAAATTGACCACGTGTTAGGGCATAAAACCCTCAAAATCAAATGCAGAAATCCAGAAATAGTAAATGCATCTTTTTCAGATCCTGATGCAATAAAAATCATATGCAATATAAGGGCAAGAGAAAATAGACCAAAAGTTAATTGGAAATTAAATAATCTAATGCTGAAGAATGAATGGGTGAAAGAGCAAATCATAGACACAATCAATCATTTCATCCAGGAGAATGACAATAATGAGACAACATACCAAAATTTGTGGGATACGGCCAAAGCGGTTATAAGGGGTAAATTTATCTCTCTAGATGCTTACTTGCATAAAATAGAGAAAGAGAAGATCAACAAATTGGGCTTACTATTAAAAAAAACTGGAAAAAGAACAAATTAAAAACCCTCAATTAAATGCCAAATTGGAAATTCTAAAAATAAAAGGGGAAATTAATAAAATTGAAAATAAGAAAACTATTGAATTAATAAATAAAACTAAGAGTTGGTTTTATGAAAAAAACAACAAAATAGATAAGACTTAAGCTAATTTGATTAGAAAAAGGAAAGAGGAAAATCATATTGTTAGTCTCAAAAATGATCAGGGAGAACTTTCCTCAAAAGAGGAAATTAGAATAATAATTAGGAGTTACTTTGCCCAGGAGTTACTTTTATGCCAATAAATTTGATAATCTAAATGAAATGGAGGAATTTCTACAAAAATATAGATTGCTCAAGTTAACAGAAGAGGAAATAAATTATTTAAATAGCCCCATTTTAGAAAAAGAAATAGAATAAGCTATTAACTCCCTAAGAAAAAATCTCCAGGGTCAGATGGATTTACATGTGAATTCTGCCAAACATTCAAAGAACAATTCCAATACTATATAAACTATTTGAAAAAATAGGGAAAGAAGGTATACTACCAAATTCCTTCTGCGATACAGATATGGTGCTGATAGCCAAACCAGGTAGGGTGAAAACAGAGAAAGAAAACTATTATAGACCCATTTCCTTAATGAATATTGATGCAAAAATTTTAAATAAGATATTAGCAATGAGATTACAGAAAGTCATCCCCAGGATAGTACACTATGACCAAGTAGGATTTATACCAGGAATGCAGGGCTCGTTCAATATTAGGAAAACTATCAGCATAATCAATTATATTAATAACCAAACTGACAAAAACCATGTGATTATCTCAATAGATGCAGAAAAAGCATTTGATAAAATCCAACACCCATTCCTATTAAAAACACTAGAGAGTATAGGAATAAATGGGCTTTTCCTTAAAATGATTAGTAGCATCTACTTAAAACCATCAGCAAGCATCACATGTAATGGAGACAAACTAGAACCATTCCCAATAAGATCAGGAGTGAAACAAGGCTGCCCACTGTCACCATTACTATTTAATATTGTATTAGAAATATTAGCTTTGGCAGTAAGAGAAAAAAAAAGAGATTAAATGAATTAGAGTAGGTAATGAGGAAACCAAATTATCACTCTTTGCAGATGACATGATGGTCTACTTAGAGAACCCTAGAGACAACTAAAAAACTACTAGAAACAATTCACAGCTTTAGCAAAGTTGCAGGATACAAAATAAATCCACATAAATCATCAGCATTTTTTATATTACCAACAAAGTTCAGCAGCAAGGGATACAAAAAGAAATTCCATTCAAAATAACTGTTGATAGTATAAAATATTTGGGAATCTTATCTGCCAAGGAAAAGTCAGAAACTATACAAACTAAAGTACAAAACACTTTCCACACAAATAAAGTCAAACCTAGTCAATTGGAAAAACATCAAGTGCTCATGCATAGGCCCAGCGAATATAATAAAAATGACAGTACTACCCAAACTAATTTACTTATTTAATGCCATACCAATCAAACTCCCAAGAAATTATTTTACAGATCTAGAAAAAATATTAGCAAAGTTCATTTGGAAGAACAAAAGGTCAAGAATTTCAAGGGAATTAATGGGGAAAAAAAAGGCTGATGAAGGTGGCCTTGCTGTACCAGATCTAAAACTATATTATAAAGCAGTGGTCATCAAAACCATTTGGTACTGTCTAAGAAATAGAGTAGTTGATCAGTGGCATAGGATTAGGATCACAGGACAAACTGGGCAATAACTAAAGCAATTTAGTGTTTAAGTTAGAGTAAAGTTAGTAGAGTAAAGTTGTTAGAGTTTAAGTTAGAGTAAACTCAAAGACCCCAGCTTTTGGGATAAGTACTCACTATTTGACAAAAACTGTTAGGAAAATTGGAAACTAGTGTGGAAGAAATTAGGGCTTGACCCACACCTAATACCACATACCAAGATAAGAACTAAATGGGTTCATGATTTAGATATAAAGAGTAATATTGTAAGCAAATTAGAGGAACATAGGATGGTTTAACTCTCAGACCTGTGGAGATGGAATAAATTTATGTCCAAAGAAGATTTGGAACTCTTAATCGAATACCAGATAGATAATTTTGACTATATTAAGTTAAAATTTTTTTGTACAAACAAAACTAATGCAGATAATATTAGGAGGAAAGCAATAAATTGGCACATCATCTTTACATTTAAGGGTTATGATAAAGGCCTCATTTCTATTTTTTTAATTTTATTAATACTTTTTATTTGCAAAACATTTATGGGTAATTCTTCAACATTAACCCTTACAAAGCTTTCTGTTACAAATTTTTCCCCCGTACTCCCCACCCCTCCCCTAGGTGGCAGGATATCCAATACATGTTAATTATGTTAAAATATAAAGGCCTCATTTCTAAAATATATAGAGAGTTGTCTCATATTTATAAGAATTCAAGCCACTCTCCAATAGATAAATGGTCAAAGGATATGAACAATTTTCAGATGATGAAATGAAAACCATTTCTAGTCATATGGGAAAAGGTGCTCCAAATAACTACCGATTAGAGAAATGCAAATTAGGACAACTCCCAGGTACCATTACACACCTGTCAGATTGGTTAAAATGACAGGAAAAGATAATGACGAATGTTGGAGGGGATGTGGGAAAAATGGGACACTGATACATTGTTGGTGGAACTGTGAACAGATCTAACCATTCTGGAGAACAATTTGGAACTATGCTCAAAATGTGATCAAACTGTGCATACCCTTTGACCCAGCAGTGTTTCTATTGGGCTTATATCCCAAAGAGATCTTAAAGGAAGGAAAGGGACCCACATGTGCAAGAATGTTTGTGGCAGCCTTTTTTCTAGTGGCTAGAAACTGGAAACTAAATGGATGCCCATCAGTTGGAGAATGGCTGAACAAATTATGGCATATGAATGTCATGGAATATTATTGTTCTATAAGAAACGACCAGCAGGATGATTTCAGAGAGGCCTGGAGAGACTTGCATGAGCTGATGTTGAGTGAAATGAGCAGAACCAGGAGATCATTATACACAGCAACAACAATATTACGTGATGATCAATTCTGATGAACATGGCTCTCTTCAACAATGAAATGTTTTAAACCACTTCCAATTGTTCAGTGATGAAGAAAGCCATATACACCCAGAGAGAGGGATATGAAATGTGGACCACAACGTAATATTTTCATGGTCTCTCTTGGTTTGCTTGCATTGGGTTTCCTTTCTCAGATTTTTTTTTTCTTGTAGATACGATTTTTCTTGCACAGCAAGATAAGGCTGGAAATATGTATACATATATTCGACTTGTCAAGTATTTTAACATAATTAACATGTAGTAGACTTCCTGCCATCTAGGGGAGGGATGAGGACTAAGGGGGAAAAATTTGTAACGGAAAGCTTTGTAAGAGTCAGTGTTGAAGAACTATCTATACATATGTTTTTCAAAAAAAAGTTTTAATAAAGTTATTGTGCTTTGATTAAAATATTAGTAAAACATCACTTACCTGTACATTACTAAGTGGCAAGTAAATTGAGAACACAATGATTAAAAAGTAAGTAGAAAAAAGTCTCTCATATAATTTTCAACAACTGACTCTTTTTAAAATATTCCAATATTCCCGTGATGATCTCTTCCCCATTTGGTTTTTTGGAACCAGATATATGTTTGAAAATCCATTTTATAAAGACAATTTTCAGATGATGAAATTAAAACCATCTCTAGTCATATGAAAAGTTGCTCCAAATCACTATTGATCGGAGAAATGCAAATTAAGACAACTCTGAGGTACCACTACACACCTGTCAGATTGGCTAATATTACAGAAAAAGATAACGATGAATGTTGGAGGGGATGTGGGAAAACTGGGACACTAATATATTGTTGGTGGAACTGTGAACGGATCCAACCATCCTGGAGAGCAATTTGGAGCTATGCTCAAAAAGTTGTCAAACTGTGCATACCCTTTGACCCATCAGTGTTTCTACTGGGCCTATATCCCAAAGAGATCTTAGAGGAGGGAAAGGGCCCCACATGTGCAAGAATATTTGTGGCAGCCCTTTTTGTAGTTGCTAGAAACTGGAAACTGAAGGGATGCCCATCAATTGGAAAGTGGCTGAATAAATTATGGTATATGAATGTTATGGAATATTATTGCTCTGTAAGAAACTACCAGCAGGATGCTTTCAGAGAGGCCTGGAGGGACTTGCATGAACTGATGCTGAGTGAAACGAGCAGAACCAGGAGATCATCATACACAGCAACAACAGTATTACATGATGATCAATTCTGAAGGATGTGGCTCTCTGCAACAAAGAATTGTCTCAAACCAGTTCCAATTGTTCACTGAAGAAAACCATATACACCCAGAGAGAGGGAAATGAAATATGGACCACAACGTAACATTTTCATGATCTCTATTGATGTTTGCTTGCATTGGGTTGCCTTTCTCTGATTCTTTTTTTTTTTCTTGTAGATAGGATTTTTCTTGCATAAGTTCTCAAGCATTTCAACATTATTAACATGTAGTGGACTTCCTGCCATCTAGGGGAGGGGAGGGGACTGGGGGTAAAATTTGTAATGGAAAGCTTTGTAAAGATCAAGGTTGGGGAACTACCCATACATATGTTATACAAATAAAAAGCTTTAATAAAAAAAAAAAGAAAATCCATTTTATGAAAGCTCACGTACTTGTAGGGGACTGATCAGTCTTCATTTTGCCTCTTATTTGGCCTAGTTGCCACAGCTTATTGACATAGTAATATCAGACTAAAAAAAACATTAATTAAGAAGTGATTTTTGAAGGAGGATATAGAAAAAGTGAATTAATAAAGTGTAGTAATCTGAGATCATTTAGTATGTATTGTTTACTTTCATCTGAGGCCATTATGGACTGTTTTATAGTATAACAACTGATGTTCATATAGTGTCTTTGAGTCACTAAGAAAAGTTTAAGAATATAGGGAAATTGAATTATCTATTTTCCATATAATTCTGTAAAAACAGTTAAAATTGTTTTGGTATTTAAAGGGCAAATTTGTTACCTAGAAAACTCACTTGGGGGAATTCCTTATCTCATAAACAATGTGTTTATAATTTTTTAAGTTTTCCAAACTCTTCTTGTTTCTATATTTCATATGAGGAGATTTCTTTTTTTTAAATTTTATTAATACTTTTTATTTGCAAAACATATGTATGGGTAATTCTTCAACATTAACCCTTACAAAACTTTCTGTTACAAATTTTTCCCCCCTACTCCCCACCCCTCCCCTAGATGGCAGGATATCCAATACATGTTAATTATATATATATACTTATTTCCACACATCATTTTTGTGCAGGAGAAATCGTATCTACAAGAAAAAATAATCAGATAAAGGAAATACAATACAAGCAAACATCAATAGAGAGCATGAAAATGATATGTTGTGGTCCACATTTCACATCCCTCTCCCTGGGTGTATATGGCTTTCTTCTCTGAACAATTGGAACTGGTTTGAAACATTTCATTGTTGAAGAGAGTCATGTCCATCAGAACTGATCATCATATAATATTGTTGTTGCCGTGAAAAATGATCTCCTGGTTCTGCTCACTTCACTCAGCATCAGTTCATGCAAGTCTCTCCAGGCCTCTCTGAAATCGTCCTGCTGGTTGTTTCTCACAGAACCATAATATTCCATAACATTCATATACCATAGTTTATTCAGCCATTCTCCAATTGATGGGCATCCATTCAGTTTCCAGTTTCTAGTCACTACAAAGAGAGCTGCCACAAACAATCTTGCACATGTGGGGCCCTTTATGAGGAGATTTCTTAATGATTTCAGGTAGTTTTAGTATTGAAAAAAGAGGAGGACTTTTAAAAGGGAAGGAGAATCCAGGCCTTTGAGCTCAAATTTTCTTTCAGTAATTGCAAAATATCTTCTAAAATTCTTGCACTAATTCCTGAATAATCTGATCATTTCTGTGGTCAATTTAAGACAATGAAAATGTGTTTTCATACCTGATTTCTTTGGTCTTGACTTTAGATCATTTAGTTTTTGTGTCTGTTGAGCCAAGCAAAGTTATAAGATTGGTTTTCATTTGTAAAATGGGGAAAATGTTAACTTGTGATCCATCTTATATAGAAGGTACTGTGATGCCAAAATAACTTGGATACTTTAATAATCAACCAGTTTCAAGCATTTATTAAGTCTACCCTATGTTCCAGGAATAGTGCTAGGTAGTAAATAAACAATCTCTATTTGGAAGGAGCTTACATTCAAATCAGCAAGCATTTATTTATTTATTTTAATGATAACTTTTTATTTTCAAAAAAATTTCAAAAAAAAGAGATAGATTTCAAAATTTACTCTTTTCTTTTTCTTTTTCTTTTTTTTTTTTTTTTGTTTTTTCTGAGGTTATTGGGGTTAAGTGACTTTCCCAAGGTCACATAGCTAGGAAGTGTTAAGTGTCAGAGATTCAGATTTGAACTCAGGTCCTCCTGACTGGTGCCAACATTTACTTTTGCAAAATCTTTGTTTGAAAATTTTCTCCTTCCCTTCCTTCACCCCCTCCTGTAGACAGCAAGTAATCCAATATATGTTTAACATGTGCAATTTTTCTGTATGTATTTCCACGTTTATCATGCTGCACAAGAAAAATCAGATTAAAAAGGAAAAAAAATGAGAGGAAAAAAAAGCAAGCAAACAAAAAAAAAAGGTGAAAATATTATGTTGTGATCCATATTCAGACCCCACAGTCCTATGTATATGAAAGAAATAAATACTGGATAATTTGGAGGTGATCCACAGAATTGAGAAGAAAATTCCAGATATGGCAAGGAGAACAACCTGAGAAAATGTGTGGATGACATTGAGAAGTGTCCCTGGATCACTTGAGTACATTGGAGGTGGGGAGGGTATAAGGGATAAGTATCCTGGAAAGGTGGGAAGGGACCAGGTTAAGAGAGCCTTTAAAAGCCAAAACAGAGGATTTTGTATTTAACCCTGGAGGCAGTAGGGAACCAGTGCTGTTCTTTGAATGGGGAGATGATGTAATTAGACCTGTTATTTGGGAAGATCAATTTGACCTCTGAAAGGAAAATGGATTAGAGTGGGGATAGATTTGAGATAGGGAGGTCCACCATTATGCTCTTACAATAGTTCCAGCATGAGGGGATTAATTAGGACCTACTCCAGGGTGACTGCAGTTCAGAGAAGAGGAATCTTATAAGGGCTGTATGAGACAGCTAAATTGCCAAATGGATAGAGCACTGGCCCTACAATCTAGAGGATCTGAGTTCAAATTTTTCCTCAGTCACTTAACATTTATAATTGTGTGACCCTGGGTAAGCTCTCAAAAAGAGCAGAACAAAATATAAGATATTGAAATAATAGGAATTAACAGGATTTGGCAGCTGGATATGGGGGGACTATGACAAGGAAGTGAGCAAGTAAGGAATGGAGTTTGCTATTCAGGTTGTGAGTGAGCCTAGTGACTAAGAAGAAAGTTAAGAAGAGAGGATGGAGGAAGGCTAATAAGATCATAAATGTTTATAAAATATAAATCTAGGGCCAGCTAGATTGAGCAGTGAATAAAGCACCAGCCCTGGAGTCAGGAGGACCCAAGTTCAAATCCAGCCTCAGGCACTTAAAACACTTGCTGTGTGACTCCAGGTAAATCACTTAACCCCTATTGCCTCATTAAAACATAAGTATAAATCCACACATACTTTTTTTTGTGTGTGTGTTTAATTGCATCTTTATTTATTTTATTAAAGCTTTTTATTTGTGTAACATATGTATGGGTAGTTCCCCAGCATTGATCTTTACAAAGCTTTCCATTACAAATTTTACCCCCAGTCCCCTCTCCTCCCCTAGATGGCAGGAAGTCTACTACATGTTAATAATGTTGAAATACTTGACAAGTTGTGCAAGAAAAATCCTATCTACAAGAAAAAAAAAGAAAATCAGAGAAAGGAAACACTATGCAAGCAAACCTCAATAGAGAGCATGAAAATGTCATGTTGTAGTCCATTAAATCCACACATATTAAAACAAATACAAATACACTTGTACACATATATAAAGATAAATACAAAGTAGTTAAATGCAAGTGATGTTAAGTGATAATAGTTAATACAAATAATAGTAAACATAAGTAGTTAGGGAGAAAGGACCCAGTTAATATAAATGATAGTAAACAATAATTAGTTAGGGAGAGAGAGGACTTTAGCAGTTGGGAACCTCAGGATAAGTTTCATATGATAGTGTTTCTTAACTTAAAGTTCATGAATCCCTAGGGGATTGTAGGTTTCAGGGGATCCATTAGTGTAGTAGGATAAAAATAACTTTTTTTATTATAATGTAATTTGTTTCCTTTGTAATTCTGTACATTTTATTCATTTTAAAATATTATTTTCAGAAGACTACAAATTTAACCATACTGTCAGAAAGGATCCATGATATAAAAAAAATTTTTAAAAACTTCTGATAGTAGAAGGTGGTTTGAACTACCATCTGGAGTTGGAGAACATTTTTCATCATGAGTTCTTTGGAATTGTCTTGGATTATTGTAGGGATCAAAATAGCTAAGTCTTTTACAATTGATACTGTTACTGTGTATAGTGTACTTCTTCACTTTATTAGTTCATATAAATATTTCCAGGGTTTTCTAGAATTTTTCCCTTCATCATTTCTTTTAATACGATAGTATTATATACTATTTTATACTGTATACTTATATACTCTATACTATATTATATACCACAACTTGTTCATCAATTTTCCAATTGATGTAAATCCCATCACTTTCCAGTTCCTTGCTACCATACAACTTGCTACCTCTTACTTGATTTTCAGAATATTTTTGTATATAAGAGTCCTTTCCCTTTTTGATTTCTTTGGGATATAGACATGGTAGTGGTTGCTTGCAATATTTTTCTTTGATCAGGGAGTTCTGGAATTGGCTAAAATATTCATGGGAGTCTTTATCTAGGAATCTCTTTTAGGAGGTGTTTGATGAATTCTTTCAATCTCTATTTTACTCTCTGATAATAGAATTATCAGGACAGTTTTCTTTTATGATTTCTTTTTTATTTTAATATTTTTATTTTCCCCAGTTACATGTAAAGCAGTTGTTTATATTTCTTTTTAAAATTTTGAATTCCATATTATTGCTCTGTAAGAAACGACCAGCAGGACGATTTCAGAGAGGCCTGGAGGGACTTGCATGAACTGATGCTGAGTGAAACGAGCAGAACCAGGAGATCATCATACACAGCAACAACAGTATTACATGATGATCAATTCTGATGGACATGGCTCTCTGCAACAAAGAATTGTCTCAAACCAGTTCCAATTGTTCACTGAAGAAAACCATATACACCCAGAGAGAGGGAAATGAAATATGGACCACAACGTAACATTTTCATGATCTCTATTGACATTTGCTTGCATTGGGTTGCCTTTCTCTGATTCTTTTTTTTTCTTGTAGATAGGGTTTTTCTTGCATAAGTTCTCAAGCATTTCAACATTATTAACATGTAGTGGACTTCCTGCCATCTAGGGGAGGGGAGGGGACTGGGGGTAAAATTTATAATGGAAAGCTTTGTAAAGATCAATGTTGGGGAACTACCCATATATATGTTATACAAATAAAAAGCTTTAATAAAAAAAAATTTGAATTCCAGGTTCTCTCCTTTCTTTCATTTTTCCATTGAGAAGGCACATGTGAAGTTATGCAAAACATTTCCATAAAAGTTATATTGCAAAAGAAAACATCTTCACATTATCTCCTCCCCCCCCAAAAAAAGTCCTTAAGTTTAAAAAAAAAAAAAAAAGGTATGCTTCAACCTGTATTTAGACACAGTCAGTTCTTTTTCTGGGTATAGTTAGTATTTTTTATCATAAGTCCTTCAGAGTAGTCTTGAATCATTGTTTTTTTTGTTTTTTTATTTTTTTGTTTTTAATTAAACTTGCAAAACATATGTATGGGTAATTTTTCAACATTGACCCTTATAAAGCTTTCTGTTACAAATTTTCCCCCTTAGTCCCCACCCCTCCACTAGATGGCAGGAAGTCTACTACATGCTAATTGTGTTAAAATACTTGACATCAAATATGTGTATACATATTTTTACAGTTATCTTGCTGTGCAAGAAAAGTCGGATTTACAAGAAACAAAAAAAATTCTGAGTCGGGAAACACAATGCAAGCAAACATCAATAGAGAGCATGGAAATGTTATGTTGTGGTCCACATTTCACATCCCTCTCTCTGGGTGTATATGGCTTTCTTCACTGAACAATTGGAACTGGTTTGAAACATTTTTTTTGTTGAAGAGAGCCATGTCTAGATCTCTTTGGGATATAGGCCAATTGAAACACTGCTGGGTCAAAGGGTGTGCACAGTTTGATAACTTTTTGAGCATAGTTTCAAATTGCTCTCTGGAATGGGTTGGATTTGTTCACAGTTCCACCAGCAATGTATCCTAGTCCTAGCTTTCCCACATCTCCTCTTTTCCTGTCATTTTAGCCAATCTTACAGGTGTGTAGTGGTACCTCAGTGTTTTAATTTGCATTTCTCTAATCATTGAATCATTGTTTGGTAGGAATAGCAAAGTCATTCATAATTGATCATCCCACACCATAACTTTGTACACAGTATATTTCACTTTACTTGGGTTCATGGAGGACTTTCTAGGTTTTGTTTTTTTTTTTTGAGAGCATCGTGCTCCTCATGTCTTATTGAACAACAATATTACTTCATAATCTCATACCACCATTTATTCAGCCATTCCCCAGTTGATGGGCATTCCCTCAATTTTCAATTCTTTGCCATGATAAAAGTGCTGCTATGAATATTTTTATACATATAGGTCCTTTTCCTTTTTTTTTTTTTTTTAATCTTTTGGGCTTCCTGCCTAGTAGTGGTAATGTTAAGTCAAAGGATATGCATGAACTTATAGTCCTTTAGGCAAAGTTCATATCTTTTGTTCATTTACCAGTTGGCAAATCGCTCTTATTTTTTTTTATAAGTTTGATTCAGTTCCCTATGAAGTTTAGAAATGAGGCTTTTATTCTTGATAATTTCTTGAAAGATGATGTTTCTTTTTTCCCCTGTTTTTCCAATGAGATATTTCACATTGTTTTCTATTTTTTATTCTTTTGGTTTTCTTTTATTGTTTCTTAATTACTCATAAGGTCATTAATTTCTATTTGCTCAGATCTAATTTTCTTTTTCTTTTTCTTTTTTTTTTATTAAAGCTTTTTATTTGCAAAACATATGCATGGGTAATTTTTCATCATTGATCCTTGCAAAGCTTTCTGTTACAAATTTTTCTCTCCTTCCCCGCACCCCCTCCCCTAGATGGCAAGTCTACTACATGTTAATTATGTTAAAATACTTGACAAATCAAATATGTGTATACATATTTATATAGTTATCTTGCTGTACAAGAAAAATTGGATGTATAAGAAAAAAAATCTGAGAAGGAAAACATAATTCAAGCAAACATCAATAAGAAAGTGTGAAAATGCTATATTATGGTCCTCAGATCCATAGGCCTCTCCCTGTGTGTATATGGCTTTCTTCATCACTGAACAACTGAACTAATTTGAATCATCTTATTGTTGTTTGAATCATTGAATCATCATGTCATGTCCTTAAGAATTGATCATCATAGTCTTGTTGCCGTGTATATTGATCTTCTGGTTCTGCTCATTTCACTTAGCATCAGTTCATGCAAGTCTCTCCAGGACTCTCTGAAATCATCCTGATAGCCATTTCTTACAGAACAATAATATTCCATGACATTCATATATCATAATTTATTCAGCCATTCTCCAATTGATGGGCATACATTCATTTTCCAATTTCTAGCCACTATAAAGAGAGCTGCCACAAACATTCTTGCACATGTGGGTCCCTTTCCTTCCTTTAAAATCTCTTTGGGATATAGGCCCAATAGAAACATTGCTGGATCAAAGGGTATGCACAATTTGATAATTTTTTGAGCATAGTTCTAAATTGCTCTCCAGAATGGCTGGATTAGTTCACAGTTCCACCAACATTGTATCAGTGTCCCAGTTTTCCCACATCCCCCCTCCAACAATTGTCATTATCTTTTGCTGTCATCTTAGCCAATCTGACCGGTGTGTAGTGGTATCTCAGAATTGTTTTAATTTGCATTTCTCTGATCAATAGTGATTTGGAGCACTTTTTCATATGACTGGAAATAATTTTAATTCCATCATCTGAAAATTGTCTGTTCATATCCTTTGACTGTTTATCAATGGGAGAGTGGCTTGAATTCTTATAAATTTGACTCAATTCTCTATATATTTTAGAAATGAAGCCTTTGTCAGAACCCTTAAAAGTAAAGATGATTTCCCAATTCATTGCTTCCCTCCTAATCTTGTCTGCATTAGTTTTGTTTGTACAAAACCTTTTTAACTTAATATAATCAAAATTATCTAGCTGGTGTTTCAGATCTAATTTTCAAGGAATTATTTTACTGACTAAGCTTCAGTGACTCCTTTGCTATTTAGCCAGTTTGCTTTTTAAGGCATTCATCTCCTCATTATCTTTTTGCATCTCCCTTTCCATCACTTTCATTTCTCTTCCTAGTTTTTCCTCTACCTCTCACTTGATTTTCAAAATCTCTTTTGAACCTTCATTTGGCTTGAGATCAATTCTTATTTTTCTTAGAGGCTTTGGATTTAGGAGCTTTGAGTTTAAAAAAAATATTTATTAAGTTAGATACAAAATAAGAAAAAACAGAATAGAAAAAAGAAAGACAGAAAAAGAAAATTAAAAAACAAAACAAAATAAAACATCATGTGCCCAGCAGAGCGTCAGGGAGAATTCAAAATGTTTAGCGATACATTTCCATTTCAAGAAAGCATATATAATAATAAAAGAAATTATATTGATAAATATTCATCATTTCTTTGCTTCCTTGTAGGCTATTCTTTTCTCTGCTTAGCACTTTTTATTTTATTCTTTTTCCCTCTTTTATCTTCCCCACCTTCCCCAAACAACCTCCAGTTAAGCACAGGTACATACACCCACACACACACATGTGTGTATATATACATATATATGTGTATATATATACATACATACACAGACACATTCATACCCTCCTACAGACTTCCCCCTCCCACATACATATTTATGTATATACACACAAATGGACCTACATGCCTATATACCCATATATACTCAGCCATATATACATGTTTACTAGTATGTAAATATGCATCTAAAACAATAACATGGCTAACATATAATGCAGATTTTTGATTAAAAGTTATCTTAAGATCAGTGATTGCTATCCCTACTTGTTTTTCCTAATAATTCTACTCCTGATCCTTCGTATAGTTCTTATTTTCCATCCTTGATACCTCTTCTACTTTAATTCTGCCTTGCTTTTTACTTAACCTCCTCCACCCATGAATCTCTCCCCTTTCTTTTCTCCCCATTCTTTCCTTCCTTTTTATCCCTTTTCCATTAATCTACATACTTGTCCCAATATCATTATTCTATATGTTCCTCTGTACCCCACCTTGTCTTTATCCCCTTCCTGTAAATCTACACAGCTTGTTGCTCTGCCATAAATCTACACATCCTTCCATATCCCACCTTATCCCATTCCCTCCCCCATCCTTCCTGCCCTATTTCTTTATAGATTTTAGAGGGTCATATACCCCTTGTGGTATATATGTGGTGTTGCCTATTTAACCCATTCCAGGTGTGAGTAGGTTTTCAGAACTATGAGCTTTCCTCCCTCCTCTGATATCTCTGTGTCTTATTCTCTGCACCTCATGTGTGTAATATAATTTTTTTTTTACCTTTTCCTTTTCCTAGATAGTTTTGCTTTTTAAATGATATTCAAGTCTGCCCCAGTCTTTCTTTTGAAGTACCCGATTACTATCAATCTTAATATTAAACACATGGTATACATTTCCATGTAAAAAACAAACTGTCCATGTTAAGTCCCTTGAAATTAATCTTAGAAATTATTGGCCCTGATATGTTAAATTTTTTTGAGTTCAGGTTCAGTTGAGGAAAAAAACCTTAAAATCTGCAAGGTTATTGAGTGTCCATTTTTTTTTCATTGCAGATAATTTTACTGGATATGATACTTTGGGCTAGTTCTTTTGATTGCTAGTATATATGATTACAGGACTTGCAGGTTTTTTTAATTGTGGCTACTGCTGCGTTCTGTGCAATTCTAATTGTAGCTTCAGCGTATTTAAATTGTGTTTCTTGCAAAATTTTTCTTTGATTTGAGGCTTTTGAAATTTGGCAATAATATTAGTATGTATTTTCCAAAAAGCATCTCTGAGTTGATGATTTATGGATTTTTTTCTGTTTCTACTTTACCCTCATGTTCTGTCATTCCAGGACAGTTTTCTTGGATTTCTTGCATTATTGTATTAAGGTTCTTTTTTGTTTGGTCACAGATTTCAGGTAAGTCCAGTTATTTTTACATTTTCTCTTCTTGGATCTGTTTTTCAGATCTATTTTTTCTTATAACTTGTTTCACATTTTGTTCTATTTTTTTAAATTCTTTATATATTTTGTTTTGTTATTTTTTGGTGTTTTGTAGCTTCACTAACTTCTCCTTGCCCAGTTCTAATTTTCAAAAAGTTATTTTCTTCTTTAAGACTCTATATCTCTTTTTCTAGTTGGTTAGTTTCTCTCCCACCCCCACCCCCCTTAATCTTCTTGTTTTTCCCCAATCTCTCTCATTTGATTTTTAAAGTCTTTTTTGAGTTCTTCTATACATTCTCTCTGGTCAGGGAGCCATTTAATGATATTCTTTGGGGGTAGAAGAAGCTTTTTTTATTTCACCATCTTCCTCTGAAGATGAACCTTCTTCTTCCCTATTCCCATATTAAGTTTCTATGGTTGGGTTCTTTTCTTCTTTGCCAGTTCTTTTTCTTCTTCTTCTTTTTTTTTTTTTTTAAGTGAGAAGTATTAGTGTAAGCATTTCTAATGGTGAGGTGGGAGATAGTGCCTCTAGCTTCACTTCAACTCTTCCCTCTGACCTGGAACCCCAAACTAAAAGCTTCATCCTCCTGAAAGGACCTGAAGCTAGCAGTGTCCTTGCCCCACTGCTTCTTCACTCACCAAATATGCTGCTTCTTTTTTGCTCAGGTACCCCTTTACCCTCCCTGGGGGAGGACGGGGCCCCTCAGCAGCCTAGCTGGGTCTAGGGTTCCTAATTAGCAGAGTTTCTCTCAGTTTTCTAGGACTCAGACCCCCCTGACTTTTCATATAGTCTTGGTGGTGAAAGTTCTGTGGTTGGTTTCAGCTGAAGTTCCCCTCAGACCCAGTTAAGGGCTTGCTATTTCTGTTGAACTAGCCTGGAGGTTTTTGCATTTCACACTGATTAATTCTATCCTGGGGTCTTTTTTTGGGTCTTCTCCTTGTTCCAGGAAGAATTCTGTTCTGTCCCAGGTCTTTGTGTTTCACTTGTCCAGTTGGCCTTGAGGTGTAAATTTGTTCTGTTTGAGGGGCAAATCTGGAAAGCTTGAAATTTACTGACCTACTCCATCTTCTTCTCAGACTCCTCCCCAGGAGGTTTGACTTTATTTTCTTCTGAGTATATTTTGATCTTTGTTGTCACCATAGTAACTCTTTGTATAATCAGAATCTTTTTCTGTTGTTTGCTTATTTTCCCAGCCTATTACTTGATTTTTAACTCTGTAAAGTAGGGCTCTGTTTTCAGGCCGGAGGGTGTAATGTCCCAAGCTTCAAAGATTTTGTGTAGCTGTTTTCAGAGATACTTATAGGGACCTGCAAGTTTTCAGTTCTTCCAAGGTGATATGATCCGAGAAGTATGTATACTACTCATCTGACCTGTGTTGGAAACATGTCTCATTTACTCTTTTGTTGAGTATATGTCTAGAATTTGATTTAAGATTTTATTTTAAAGTTGTTTGGTAAAGAATATTGGTAATTTATATCTGGATTGCCACTTCTACTCTGCCATCTTGGCTCCCCCAGAAATTCTTAAATTCTTTCTTTTTGTTATGTTTTTCAGACCTATTATTTTCCTATGATTATTTCATATTTTCTTTTGTTTTTTTTTTTCAGTCTTTTAGCTATGTTTCATTGTTTTTTTTTGATGTCTCATGTTCTCATTAGTTTCCATTTGACCAGATCTGAATTTTAGGGAGTTATTTTCTTCTGTATCTTTAGTGCCTTTTTTAACCAAACTGTTAATTATCGTTTTACAATTTTCTTGCATTACTCTCATTTTTTCCACGTTTTCCCTCAACTATTATTTGATTTTTAAAGTCTTGTTTTTGCTCTTCTTTTTTTTTTTCTTTTTTTTGAATATCTCTTTAGGGCTTTTGTTAGGTTTATGTCCAGTCTGCAGTTTTCTTTTGAGGCTTTGCTCATAGATACTTTTCAGATCACTATATTCTGAGTTTTTGTCTTAAGTTTCTTTGTAACCTTAGAAACCTGTTGTATTCATATTCTTTTTTGTTGATGTGTGCTGATTTTGTTAGTTTTTCTCTGCTCATCTCCAGGAGTAATAGCTGGTCTTCACTTCTATAACATGATCTTGGGGCATGTAGACTTTTGGTGTTTCCAGGGTAGTATGACCCCTTTTTCTGTGCTCTGGTCTCTACCTAGGTAGAGTCCTGATCCCTTATAACTGTCCCTTTCTGCCTTGGAATTGTGATCCAGAACTAGCCAAAAGACTACAGAGTTACCAGATGGTGCTTGCTAGATCCTATGCCTAGAACCAGCGTAGTCTTCCCCTGTAATCTCTTTCTATCCAGATATTCATGCACTTTGGTGTTGCTTTGTGTTGGGCATGCCTGATAGTTCTTCTGTTGCTGTAGTTTTTGTGTCATAAGACATAGTCACAGCTTTTGCTGCTATTCTTGAGCTGTCTCCTAGCCGGTCTTCATCCTTCTGTTCTTAAACTTCTCTAAGCTTTTTTTTTTTTTTGGGTTGGAATAATGACTCATGCTGAATTTTTGTTGACTTTTCTGCTCCAAATTCTTACTTATGTGGTTACTTTGTAGGGGCAATTTTAAGGGAAGTTTGGCAGTTGTAATCCTTTACTCTGCTGCCTTGACTTAACGTTCCATTACTTTCATGTACCATGATTTATTTAGCCATTCCCTAATTGATAAGCAATGTCTTTTATTTTTTTATTATTTTTTTTTTGCTATTACATAATGTACTGCTATAAATATTTTGGCCTACATGAGGATTTTCTTCTTATCCATATCTTTCTTGCTGTATGAGCCCTGTAATGGAGTTTTTGCTTCAAAGGGTATGGACATTTTATTCACTTCATTTGTGTGATTCCAAATTGTTTTCCAAAATGGTTGTTCCATTTTCACGGTTCCATTATCAGTGTATTAGTGGACATGTTTTTCTACAATCCCTCCAACATTGTTGCCATTTTTTTGTAATTTTTTTCCCCCAGTTTGTAGGGAAATATTTCAAATTTGTTTTGATTTGCATTTCTTTTATTAATAATTTGGAGAATTTTTTTTCATATGGTTTTGAATATTCTGCAGTACTTCTGATAACTTTTTATCTTTTGTCAATTCATCTTTTGGGGAATGGCTCTTAGTCTTAGAACTTATTTACAATACATTTTTCTAAGTAATTTCTGTCAGACTATTTTCCAATTTTACTAGCAGTTTGTATCACATAAAGAATTTTTTCCCTAGATAAATTGTATTTTCTATTTTATCAAACACAGTTATTGAGTTCTCTTGTATCTGAATTTCCCATGTCTAGTATCTTACATTTATCTGTCTATTCTTTAACCAATACTAGATGGTTTTGAGGACTGTTGCATTATAATATAGTTTGACATCTGAAAGTGCTGTAGCAGTCCTATCATTTCTTCTTTTTTTTCATCATTTCTTTTGATATTCTAGATCTTTTGTTTTTCCAGATAGATTTTGTTATTATTTTATCAAATTCTATTAAATATCCCTTTAGTAATTTTTTTTGGAACAGCATTATTAATATACATTAATATTGATAATATTGTCACTTTGTTACATTGGCATGGCTTATATTTTATTGTTATATGGTCTGTTATGGCTGTATTAACAATTTCTGCTCCCTCCCCTTTTTTATATTTTTAGAATATCTCTGTATGGTAGTACATGGTAAATTTTTGTTAAAGTTCCACATGATGTAGAGAAGTTATATATATTCTTTTGTTGTCCCGCTTACAAGATGCCATGTTTTTAAATTTTAGTTTCTCCAGTGATTTGTAAAGTTCATATCTTTCCTTTTGTTATGTTTGTTAGACTTATTCTAAAACTGAGAGGGATTTTAAAGTTTCTTGTCATTATTGTGTTACCATTTATGACTTCTTGAAGTTCATATAACATTTCCTTGTAAACTTACATGCTAAGACATTTGGAGTATTTAAGTTTATTGCTGATATTGGTTTATTTTCTTTTAGTATAATAGTTTCCTTGTTTATTCTATTTTATATTTGGAATGTTTATTATTGCTTTGAGAGAAGCTCCTTTTTTGGATTTACTTGATGCATTGTAAATTTTTTCCATATTCTGTTTTATTTTGTGTATGTCCTTGTTCTTTAAATGTATTTCTTCTAAGTAACATTGTAGAGTTTTCTTTCCTTTTTTTATAATAGCTTTTTATTTTTCAAAACACATGCAAAGAAAGTTTTCAACATTCACCATGGCAATACTTTGTGTTCCAAAGTTTTTCTCCTCCCTTCCCTCCCTCTCTCTCTTCTCTCCCTTTCTCTCCCCTCCTCCCTTAGATGGCAAGAATTTTATTTTCTTATGTAATCTATCATTCTTTTTCATTTTTGAATTGTCTAATCCATTCACATTTAAATTTATGAGTTACTTTTATTTTTAACATCTGTCTCTACTATTGATTTTTTTTCAAGTTATGATTCCTCTTCCCCCTCCTCTGTTGTAAGCACATTGCAATGTTCCTTTGGTTACTTTATCTTCATCTTTTTTTTTTTTTTTTTTTTAGGTGGCCTTGTTCCTAAAACTAGCTGTCTTTCCCTTTACTCTTAATCCGCTCCTGTTTATTATCCCTTTTCCTTTAGAGTTTTGCTTATTCTTTTTTTTCCCTCTGCTTTTGCCTCATTATATAATTCTTCTTTTCCCCCTCTACCCCTTCAGTCAAATAGATTCTTCCTTTCCTCCCCTCCAACTAGTCATGTTTATTAGTTGTTTTTTTTTTAAATTTTCAGTTTTTGTGCCCCTTTCTTAAAAGAATTTCTCGTTTCTTCATTATTTATCTTTTCTGCTCTAAACATTCATTCTGATTTGTCACCCTATAATTGTCTAATTTCTCTTTTTTTCTATGCCTACTGCAATCAAAACTCTTCTCATGGTGTTTTGTTTTGTTTGTTTTTTTCCCCCCTCTGCCTTATAGAGCCTGTCCTGTGGAGCCCTCTTTGCTGTTGTACCTCACAATAATGCCAATTATTGCAAAGACACTGCGCCATGGTAGGCCCCTCCCCCCTTCATGGTCCTGATTATGCAGTCCACCACTGAGACACACACACACCTATGTATATGTATATATATATGTATATATGTGTGTATATATATATGTATGTGTATGTATGTATGTATGTATGTATGTACACCCTTTCCTGATAACCTTTCCCCATTTATCTCAAAATCTGTCTTCCCTGCTCCATGCTCTCCTATTTCTTCAGGTGCCAGTTGCCCTCAATGCTTCTATTTCCCTTCCTCTGGATGTAGAATGAGTAGACTTTTCAAACACCAAATGCTCAGGACCACACCCAGTGCAAGGTCCCCATATTGCTTCACAGATCATCTCTCTTCACTTATAGAAGTGGAATTCATCAGTGGAATCCCCTTTCACCACCAAAGTAAGGCCTCCTTCCTTTCCCTCTCCTTTCAATCCTTCTTCCTTCCTTCTCACATACTTCCTTGTATGCTTTTCTCTTTGTGGGACCACAGAGGTCACCTTCACCTCATTGCTAGACCTTTGATTTTATCCTGCAACATTATATATTTCTGTCTTCCCGCTTCCCTCCCTCCCATTCATATACCCTGAATTTCATATTGTAATATAGTCCCACAAACAAAACAAGATAACCCTCTCCCTCCCCCATCAATTCGATATTAGAAGAGTGGTGCCATATTTTGTCCATAATATTTTCTATTTCCTCTTTACTGTTCTCTTCAACAGATTTCTGCCTTCATCTTTGACTCCTCTTGTTCATTTAGAAAGAATTACCTTACTGGTCTCTCTACTATTGCTGTTACTTTCCTTGGCAACTTTTTGTTTACTCCTTTATTTCTCTCATTTGGTGCATTAGAGAATCATATAATCTCTTCAGTTCTGGTTTTCTTTCTAAAAATATTTCAAATTTGTATTGAGTTTTTATCATTAAATGAATATCTTTTTTCATATATGATTAAATTTAAATTTTCACTTGGTTGCATCCTGCTCTGTTGACCTTTGAAACACTTCCCATTTCCTCTTATGTTTTCCAGTGGGTGCAAAATAGTCTTGCATTATTGAAATTTCCTTTTCTTTATATTTGAAGTTCTTTCTCTTGTTTGCTTGCAGAACTTTTTTTCTGAATTGAATTGTTAAATTTAACTACTGTGTAACTTAGCATTTGTACCCTTGGCTTTTTTCTGAAGTCAATCAGTGATTCTTCCATTCAGCATTTTATTTTCTATGTTCAGAAGTTTTGGGTAGTTCTCTTCTACTATTTCCTTCATTATGGTGTTGAGATTTTTTTTGTCCTGTTATGTTCTTTTGGAACACCCAAGATCCTTTCGTTATTTCATTTTTCCTTCTCTTTTTAATACTTTTCCTGTTGTTTTGTCTTCTTTTGTTCTAAAGCGTTGAGATTTCCTCTTTCTAAAATCTTTGCTGGTTTCAGTCTTTTTTTTTTTTTCTTTCTCTCTCCTTATTTTCATTTATTGCTTACCTCCTGATTTTCCCCTCTGATGGTAATTTTCTTGGGGACTGTATCTTAGACTGTCTCTATTTCCTTCCACTATGGTTAACTCACTTTTCACTAGCCTAGATTTCTGCCCCAAGTAACTTTTGGATAGTTAGAACTGGTTTTAGCTAGTTGTCATGTCCCTAGATCTGCTAGTACATTCTTTGCTGCTGGATGAGGTATTGAATGAGTCAATGAACATTAGTTTATAGGGTTTTTTTTTTCTTTGCCTTCTTTTTACATTTTAGATATCTAGACCATCGAGATAGGTGAAATTGCTTTATCTTTGCTGCATAATTTCTGTTTTGTAGAAATTTGAGAGGTCATGGGAATAAGCAAAAATGTTTAGTCTTCCTTCTTATTGCTTGCTTAATCTCTTATAATTTAAATTTATTAATTTAATTCTCATTTAGCTAATATTTACTGCATATATGCTATGAATAACATTATACAGATTTAAGATAGTATTACTATAATATCTGAGCAAAGTTTACAATTCAGTTAGCATAGAGAAGTGAAGAGCACAAGAAAAAATGGAGCAGTTTATGCAAGATAATTAGATTGCTAAAAGTTTCCTAAAGTATTTTGTGGATTCTTAACACTTTGCAGACAGATTTGTCTTTAGATTATGTATTATGAAAGAAAATATTTAGAAGTATTCTAATGTTGGAAATATTTCTGTTAATAAAATGTTTGGGTTTTTAATCAGCATAAGTATAAATATTCAACCTAAAAGTCTAATAATGTATGATGCCCTAAAGATAAATCTGACATGTTGACATGGTTAAAAATTCTAGGTTACCAAAAAAATTCTCCATCATTACTGTTTTTTTTCCAAACCCAAATTTGTCACTGTTGATTAGAGAAACTTAAAACAGAAAAGATTAATGTACAGAAATGTAATGTTTAAAGTGGTTTTTTAATTGAAAAAAAGTTGAACTTTAAATATAATTTTTTTGTTAAATGTGAACTGAGCCACTAGGTGGCAATATGTTAATAGTAAAACCTATACTTAAAACACAGTGGTTTTTAAAATATTATAAATCAGTATTCAAATATGGAAATGCAAAGTTAGAGAATACTTCAAGTTGCTAGAGAATGTTTAAAGACTTTGTTGATAATTTGACACCTAATTACTTAGGTAATTAATACTAAAGTCAGTCCTTTCTAATTTTGGGCATTTTGAGCCACTTAAGAAGGTTTGTCTGACAGAATAGAAAAATCTGTATAGCAGCCTCTTTTTTTTTTTTTTTAAATAATAATATCTGCTTCTTGTTCTACTGTCTGGGGCCACAAAGAAACATCTTATCCTTTCTGTGTGGGTAATTTTTTTTTTTAAGATATGAAGAGGCACAGAAAGGTTAGTCTTATTTATTATACTCTTGATGTATAATTATTCACAACCCATACATGTGGATTTCACTTTTATGAGATTGATAAAATACATTTAAGAACTGATTTTGATTTTTAGATCAATTTTATAACTAGAAACTTAACGATCATTTAATTATCTATTTACCAGTTTATTTGATGAAGGGGAATTTAGAAGACATTTTTTTCCCTCTTGATTAAAAAAACTATCAGTAATAAAAGAGACTGGTTTTATTAGTGAAGATGAGTTTTTTCCCCAAACTAAATGATAAACTTTTAACAAAGAAGTATATGCCTTTTAAAATTTTAAACTATTTTAGTTGAATGTTATTTTTCTAGTCACTTCCCATTATAGTCTTCCCCTTTAATCCTTGAAAAAAGACACAAAGATAAACAAATTAAATGGATTGACAAAGCATTCATATCTGTGACATAGTACAAATTAGTCTTCTGTACCTGGGTTTGCCATCTCTTTAATGTATTTGTGATTAGACATAATTTTTCCATTTCATCAAGAATAGATTTTTAGTCTTGTTCAACTGAAACTGGGTTTTTTTTTAAATTACCAAATCTAATGCCCTTTCCTTAGTATGAATCCAGCTCTTTGACTCTATCAATCATCCTCATCTGCATAATCTCTGACACTTTTTCCCCAATTTCCTACCAGTCTCAGCATTCTTTCTCAACATCTTTTGCTGAATCTTCATTAGGTTGTCTTGCTTTAAGTGGGTATCTACTGAGGCTCTGTTCTGGACCTATTTTCTTCTCTCTCTCTCTCTCTCTCTCTCTCTAGCTGTAGCCAATTAATCTCACCATATTCCATGGTTTTGATTATCATCTTCACTTTGTTCATGGAAGACTTTACAGGTTTTTTTTTTCCCCCTGAGAGCATCCTGCTCATCATATCCCAGAGAATAATACTATTCCACTAGAGAAATTTGATTCAAAAAAATTTTTTTTTTACAATTGCTGTTGTTCATTGTATTCCCCCCCATTTATTCTCCCTCTTCCCCCTTTCACCCTGTCCCTTCTCAAAAATGTTTTGCTACCAACTACTCCCTCCCCTAATATGCCCTCTCTTTTGTTACCCTCTCCCCCTTCCTGTCATATCCCATTCCTCTCCTATTTTCCTATAGGGTAAGATACATTTCTATACCCCTATTGGATGCTACTTATTTTAAGAAACATTCCTTTTATTACTATGCTTTCTAATGTTTTTTTAAATAGGAGTGGATATTTTATTTTATCATTACTAGTATAAATCTTATATATTTAAAAATTTTTGCATCCCTTTTTTTTTTTTTCTTTTTGACCGAGGCAGTTGGGATTAAGTGACTTGCCCAGGGTCACACAGCTAGGCAGTGTTAAGTGTCAGAGATCAAATTTGAACTCAGGTCTTCCTGACTTCAGGGCTGGTGCTCTCTCTACTGCACCAACTAGCTGCCCTGTGTTTTGCTTTGTTTTGTTTTTTAGAGAAAATTAATCTATAATTTTCTGTCTGTGTTTCCTGATTTACCTATTAAAACCATATTTATGTCATAGGACTCCTTTTTCTATTTTTTCAGATAGTTTATATAGTATTAGAATTAATGATTCTTTAAATATTTTTTAGAGACTAGTAATTTGATTTTCTTTTTAAAAATAAATTTAATTTACTATTTTAGTGATTTTCCCATAAAACCAGCTTTTAGTTTTGTTTATCCTTTCCCTCTCTTTTCCTCTCTCTCTACCTCCTTCTCTCCTTCTGTCTTCCCCCCTTCACTTTATTTATCTCTTATTTGATTTTTAGGATTTCTATTTTGATGTTTAATTGGGGATTTTAAATAAGTTCTTTTTCATACATTTTTTTTAGTTGCAAGCCCAATTCATTATCAGTGTATTCTTTCTCTTTTTCATTGATGTAAGTATTTAGAGATAAAATTTTCTCCTATGTACTTCTTTAACTTTGTCCCACAAATTTTGATCCGTTGTCTCGTTGTTATCAGTCTCTTAAATGAAATTATTGTTTCTATGATTTTTTTGTTGGTCCACTCATTATGTAAAATTAGATTATTTCATTGTTAATAACTTTTAATCTGTGCTTCCAAAGCTTTATGGATTACAATTTTTTTATTAATGCTTTTTATTTGCAAAACATATGCATGGGTAATTTTTCATAACTGACCCTTACAAAGCTTTCTGTTACAAATTTTTCCTTCCTTCCCCTCCACCCCCCTCTCCTAGATGGCAGGAAGTCTAATACATGTTAATTATACTTGACAAATTGAGTATGTGTATACATATTTATATAGTTATTTTGCTGTACAAGAAAAATTGGATCTATAAGAAAAAAAATCTTTTTTTTTAAAATTAAAGCTTTTTATTTGTATAACATATGTATGGGTAGTTCCCCAACACTGATCTTTACAAAACTTTCCATTACAAATTTTACCCCCAGTCCCTTCCCCTCCGCTAGATGGCAGGAAGTCCACTACATGTTAGTAATGTTGAAATGCTTGAGAAGTTATGCAAGAAAAATCCTATCTACAAGAAAAAAAAAGAATCAGAGAAAGGCAACCCAATGCAAGCAAATGTCAATAGAGATCATGAAAATGTTATGTTGTGGTCCATATTTCATTTCCCTCTCTCTGGGTGTATATGGTTTTCTTCAGTGAACAATTGGAACTGGTTTGAGACAATTCTTTGTTGCAGAGAGCCATGTCCATCAGAATTGATCATCATGTAATTTTGTTGTCGCTGTGTATGATGATCTCCTGGTTCTGCTCGTTTCACTCAGCATCAGTTCATGCAAGTCCCTCCAGGCCTCTCTGAAATCGTCCTGCTGGTCGTTTCTTACAGAGCAATAATATTCCATAACATTCATATACCATAATTTATTCAGCCACTCTCCAATTGATGGGCATCCCTTCAGTTTCCAGTTTCTAGCCACTACAAAAAGGGCTGCCACAAACATTTTTGCACATGTGGTTCCCTTTCCCTCCTCTAAGATCTCTTTGGGATATAGGCCCAGTAGAAACACTGCTGGGTCAAAGGGTGTGCACAGTTTGACAACTTTTTGAGCATAGCTCCAAATTGCTCTCCAGAATGGTTGGATCCGTTCACAGCTCCACCAACAATGCATCAGTGTCCCAGCCCTCCCACATCCCCTCCAACATTCGTCATTATCTTTTCCTGTCATTTTAGCCAATCTGACAGGTGTGTAGTGGTATCTCAGAGTTGTCTTAATTTGCATTTCTCTGATCAATAATGATCTGGAGCACCTTTTCATATGACTAGAAATAATTTTCATTTCATCATCTGAAAATTGTTCATATCCTTTGACCATTTATCTATTGGAGAGTGGCTTGAATTCTTATAAATTTGAGTCAATTCTCTAAATTTTTTAGAAATGAGACCTTTGTCAGAACCCTTAAATGTAAAGATGATTTCCCAATTTATTGTTTCCCTCCTAATCTTGTCTGTATTTGTTTTGTTTATACAAAACCTTTTTAACTTTATGGATTATAATTTTTTTTTGCATTATGGTCTTAAAAAAAGACATTTGATATTTCTGCTATTTTGCATTTATATGTGAGGTTTGTAAAAGTGTAAACAAAAAGCATTTCCTTTCTATTCTATTTTGTTTTCTCTAAAGATTTATTATATCTCACTTGCCCCAAATTCTGTTCATCTTCTTATTTATTTTGTGATTAGATTTATCTAGTTCTCATAGGGGAACGTTGAAGTCCTTCACTAATAAAAGTTTGTTGTCTTTTTCTGTAACTCATTACATTTTTCCTTTTAAGGAATTTGTTGCATATATGTTTAATACTACTTTGGTCCATTTTCTATGCTTTCTTTTAAAAAGATGTAGTTTCTCTGATTAGCTTTGCTTTGTCTGAAATTGATGACAACCCTTGCCCTTTTTTTACTTAATCTGCTGCATACTAGATTCTGTTTGAGTCCCTCATTTTAACTCTGTATACATTTCTGTTTCAAATGTGTTTCTTGTAAATAATATATTGTTAGATTTTGGTTTCTAATCTGTTCTGCTATTCTCCTTTGTTTTATAGTGAGTTTGTTCAGTTAACATACACAGGTTTCTAATTCACACACACAGTGTTATGATAACCAACTGTATATTTCTCTCCATCCTCTTCTATTTATTCTCTTATTACCATCTGTTCTCAAAAGCATGTTTTGATTTTGACTACTGCTTCCTTTAATTTTCTCTCCTTTTTATTAGCTCCCTCTTTTTTTTCTCCCTCTTATCCCTTTACCCTCCTACTTTCTTGTTGGGTGAGATAGATCTCTATCCCCAACTCTGTGTGTGTGTGTGTGTGTGTGTGTGTGTGTGTGTGTGTGTGTGTGTATTACTCTCTTTGAAGTGATTCAAATTAGGATGAGATTTAAGCATTATTGCTGTTGCCCTCATTTTCTTCTCCATTATAAAAGTTCTTTCTTGAGAGTCTCTCTTATGTGAGATAACTTCCCCCATTCTCTCTTTCCCTTCTTTTGCCCTGTGCATCATTCTTTTTTTTTAAATTTTAAAACATTTTTTATAGCATCCCAACCTAGTTAACCATGCCCTCTGTCTATGCAGTCCTTTGATTTATCTCTTTTTTCCTATCCCTGTTAACTCTTTTGCTTTAATTTCTGCTCCTTAACATGCCTTGCTATTATTTAATTCCGCCCCCGCCATGAATCCCTATCCTATCTATCTTCTTCCCCCACTTTTTGCATCCTCTTCCACTCATCCCTCCCAGCTTATTTCTTTATAGATTTTGGAGGGTGTTATATGTACCATGGTATATATGTAGTGTTTCCTATTTAATTCATTTCCAGCATGAGTAGGTTTTGAGAACTATGAGCCGTCCTCTTCTTTCTAATGCCTCTGTGTTTGTTCTTCTGTTTCACCTCATTTGTATAAAGTAATTACTATTTTATCTTTTTGTAGGTGATTTTGCTTTTTGTAGAGTCTACTCAACTCTGCCCTAATCTATACTGTTACCTAATTGCTGATGTCAATCTTAAACATATAGCATATGTTTCTAAGTAAAAAAAAAATAAACAATTTTTCCTTGTTAATTAAGTTTCTTGAAATTGATTTTTGATATTGGCTCTTTTATGTTAAATTTTCTATTGAGTTCAAGTTTGGTTGAAAGAAAGTCTTAAAAAATCTGCAAGTTTGTTCAATGTCCTTTTTTTTAATTCAATATTTTTTTTAAATTAAAGCTTTTTATTTACAGAACATATGAGTGATTTTTCTACATTGACCTTTGCAAAAAATTTTTTTGTCCCAATTTTTTCCCCTCCTCCCCACCCTCACTCCTAGATGACAGGTAGTCTAATACATGTTAAATCTGTTAAAAATATATGACAAATCCAATATAGTATACATATTTATCCAATTATCTTGCTGCACAAGAAAAATCAGATTTAGAAAGAGGAAAAAAAAACAACCTAAGAAGGAAAACAAAATGAAAGCAAACATTCACAGAAAGCGTTAAAATTCTATGTTGTGGTCCACACTCAGTTCCCACAGGCCTCTCTCTAGATGTATATGAGTATCTTCATCGCTGAACAATAGGAACTAGTTTGAATCACCTCATTGTTGAAGAGAACCATGTCCATCAGAATTGATCATCATATAGTCTTGTTGCCTTATATAATGATCTCCTGGTTCTGCTCATTTCACTCGGCATCAACTCATGCAAGTCTCTCCAGGCCTCTCTGAAATCGTCCTGCTGGTCGTTTCTTACAGAGCAATAATATTCCATAACATTCATATACCATAATTTATTCAGCTACTCTCCAATTGATGGGCATCCATTCAGTTTCCAGTTTCTAGCCACTAGAAAAAGGGCTGCCACAAACATTTTTGCACATGTGGTTCCCTTCCCCTCCTCTAAGATCTCTTTGAGATATAAGCCCAGTAGAAACACTGCTGTGTCAGTGAGTATGCACAGTTTGATAACTTTTTGAGCATAGTTCCAGATTGCTCTCCAGAATGGTTGGATCCGTTTACAGTTCCACCAACAATGTATCAGTGTCCCAGTTTTACCACATTCCCTCCAACATTCGTCATTTTCTTTTCCTATCATCTTAGCCAATCTGACAGGTGAGTAGTGGTATGTCAGAGTTTTCTTAATTTGCATTTCTCTGATCTATAGTGATTTGGAGCACCTTTTCATATGACTAGAAATAGTTTCAATTTCTTCATCTCAAAATTGTTTGTTCACATCTTTTGACCATTTATCTGTTGGAGAGTGGCTTGAATTCTTATAAATTTGAGTCAATTCTCTATATAATTTAGAAATGAGGACTTTTATCAAAACATTTGAATGTAAAAATGTTTTTCCCAGTTTATTGCTTCCCTTCTAATGTTGTCTGCATTCTTTTTGTTTGTACAAAAACTTTTTAACTTGATATAGTCAAAATTATCTATTTTGTGATTAATGGTGATCTTTAATTTTTTATTCAATATTTTGGATAATTTTGCTAGATATATTTTTGGCCATAGTTCATTTCTTATAGAACAATAATATACCATTATCATTACATACAATAGCTTATTCAACCATTTCCCAATTGATGGACATTTGCTCAATTTCCAGTTCCTACCCACTGCAAAAAGAGCTACTACAAACATTTTTCATATATGGGTTCTTTTTCTTTTTTTATTATCTCTTTGGGATTCAGACTTCAGTAGTGAGACTGCTGAATCAAGGAGTATGCAGTTTTATTTCTTTCGGCCTTGTTCCAAATTGTTGAGGCATTATTTTAAATTTGTTTGAGTGGATGTTGGGAAAGCTCAGCTGTAATGCTTCCTCTGCTATACCATCTTCTATAATAGAATCTTGGTAAGGGTTATAATGAACTTAAAAAGACCTAATATATATTTTCTTAGTATCTTGCAAATATAACCCTTTAAAAGGTGTATAAACTGAAACTAAAAGAGGAAGCAATAAACTGCCTATGGATTTCTGCTAGACTAGATATTACTGTAGATTAGCTACAGTGTCAACAGACCACAAGCATTGTAGACAGTCGTTCCTGAATAGGACAAAATCCAAACATGGAATTGACAATAAAATCCATGACTTTTGGTGCACAAAGTATAGCAAGTAAGAAAAGTAGCAGCAATTTTGATACAGGATGAGAATTTGACCTTATAAGAAACTACTTCATGTGTTATGAATCTCTGACTAGATTTTTAGTTCAGAAGGAAAATAAGAGATGAAACTGAATAGCATTTTAGAATCAGGATATTTAGTGGATATTTAGATGATATTTAGTGAAAGATAAAAAGAAGAAAAAGAAATAATGGTATTATTGTTAAATAATATTGTTCACCCAGAGCAAGGAAGATTAGGTGTTGGATAACAAGCCTGACACAGTGGTATGATACAGTGGTAAGGTGATACATAATAGTATTTAGACATTTGATGGATTTCTTTCCTTAACAAAAGCAGAGTAAATAATTTAAAAAAAAAATTTCATTGAATTTTTTTTCTTTCATTTTTTTCTTTTAATAGTATTTTATTTTTTAATTACAGATAGTTTTCAGCATTGATTTCTATAAGATTTTGAGTTTCACCCCTACATATGTTTTGCAAATAAAAAAAATGAATGTTGAAAACTGTCTTTTGCTTGTATTTGGAAAAAATGAAATACTATTTTTAAAAAAAGCAAACAGGTTCTTGACTAGGGACAGTGTTACAAACTTTCTTGTGCTTGCCCTCTCCCATATAAACTCATTGAAGGACTTATAATTCTAAATCTAGTACTTTCTTTAAAAAAAATTATTTATATATATATATATATATATGTATATATTTTCCCCAGCTACATGTAAAAACTTTTTTGTTATACATGTACATTTGTCATATGTATATATATTTTTATATTTTCACAAAGAAGAACCAAGTCTGTCATAGTTGATCATCACAGTCTTACTGTTACTGTCATCAGCACAGTTCATGTAAATCTTTCCATGCCTTTCTAAAATCAATAAATCATCATTTATTATGAAAAAATAATATTCTATTACTTTCATTTAACTACAACTAATTTAGTCATTTCCCAATTGATGGGTATCTATTTATTTTCAATTCTTTGCCGCCAGAAAAAGAACTGCTACAAATACTTTTGTACATGTGGATCCTTTTCCCTTTCTTATGTAAATCTAGTACTTTTTCTTTCATACCATGATGCCTCTGTCACTGGTTTTTGGCCAACTGTGTATTAAATGAGTCACCCCATTAAAAACATCTAACATTAAAAAAAAAAAATTTTGAGTTTCAGCATTGACAAATGGAGCTTAGGGGAAAGATGGTCCTAGAATGTAGGACTGTTGTCTAAGACCTCTGAAGCTTGTTTGAAGAAAATGTCAGTACTTAGTTTGGGTAGAAGACAAGAAGGGACTTGCTTACTTGTCTTCAAGTATATGAAGTGTTAAAAACATTAGGTACGATTTCTTCATTATTTTGCTCTGTGTTGAATACAATGCTTTTAAAAAAATTTTTTTTTTTTAAGTTCTGGGAGCCACTTTTTATTTATTTATTTATTTTTTATTAAAGCTTTTTATTTGCAAAACATGTGTATGGGTAATTCTTCAACAATGACCCTTACAAAAGCTTTCTGTTACAAATTTTCCCCCCTTAGTCCTCACCCCTCCCCTAGATGTCAGGAAGTCTACTACATGTTAATTATGTTAAAATACTTGACAAATCGAATATATGTATGCATATTTCCACACTTAACCTTACTGTGTAAGAAAAATTGTGTCTATAAGAAAAAAATCTGAGAAAGGAAACACAATGCAAGCAAACGTCAATAGAGAGCATGAAAATGTTATGTTGTGGTCCACATTTCATATCCCTCTCTCTGGGTGTATATGACCTTCTTCACTGTCCAATTGGAACTGGTTTGAAGCATTTCATTGTTGAAGAGAGCCTTGTCCATCAGAATTGATCATCATATAGTCTTGTTGTTGCCGTGTATAATGATCTCCTGGTTCTGCTCATTTTGCTCAGCATCAGCTCATGCAAGTCTCTCCAGGCCTCTCTGAAATCATCCTGCTGGTCGTTTCTTATAGAACAATAATATTCCATAATATTCATATACCATAATTTATTCAGCCATTCTCCAATTGATGGACATCCACTCAGCTTCCAGTTTCTAGCCACTACAAAAAGGGCTGCCACAAACATTCTTGCTCATGTGAGTCCCTTTCCTTCCTTTAAGATCTCTTTGGGATATAAACCCAATAGAAACACTGCAGGGTCAAAGCGTATGCACATTTTGATAACTTTTTTGTGCATATTTCCAAATTGCTCTCCAGAATGGCTGGATCCGTTCACAGTTCCACCAAGAATGTATCAGTGTCCCAGTTTTCCCACATCCTCTCCAACATTCGTCATTATCTTTTCCTGTCATTTTAACCAATCTGACAGGTGTGTAATGGTACCTCAGAGTTGTACTAATTTGCATTTCTCTGATCAGTAGTGATTTGGAGCACCTTTTCATATGATTAGAAATAGTTTTCATTTCATCATCTGAAAATTGTCTGTTCATATCCTTTGACCATTTATCTATTGGAGAGTGGCTTGAGTTCTTATAAATATGAGACAATTATCTATATATTTTAGAAATGAGACCTTTGTCAGAACCCTTAAATGTAAAGATGATTTGCCAATTTATTGCTTCCCTCCTAATCTTGTCTGCATTAATTTTGTTCGCACAAAACCTTTTTAACTTAATATAGTCAAAATTATCTATCTGGTGTTCAATTAAGAGTTCCAAATCTTCTTTGGTCATAAATTTATTCCATCTCCACAGGTCTGAGAGTTAAACTGTCCTATGTTCCTCTAATTTGCTTTTATAATATCACTCTTTATATCTAAATCATGAACCCATTTAGACCTTATCTTGGTATGTGGTGTTAGGTGTGGGTCAAGCCCTAATTTCTTCCACACTAGTTTCCACAGTTTTTGTCTAATAGTGAATACTTATCCCAAAAGCTGGGGTCTTTGAGTTTATCAAACACTAAATTCTATAGTTATTGCCTAGTTTGTCCTGGAACACAATGCTTTGTATCTGAGAGGTGCTTCATAAATGCTTGATGAATAAATAAATGAAAAGAAAAATAGTATCGTGTAGTGGATATCCTGCCATCTAGGGAAGGGGTGAGGAGTAGGGGGGAAAAATATGTAACAGAAAGCTTTGTAAGGGTTAATGTTTAGGAATTACCCATACATATGTTTTGCAAATAAAAATATTAATTAAAGAAAAAGAAAAAATATTTTGAATTCCAAAATTTCCTTTTCTCCTTCCCTTCCTAATTTCCTCTCATCTTCCTTAAGACAGCAAGCAATCTGATACAAGTTGTATATGTACAGTTATTTTTAACATTTACATGCTAGTCATGTTGGGAAAGAAAAATCAGAACAAAAGAGAATAATCACAAGGAAGAAAAAAGCAAAAGAAAATAAAAAGTGAAAATAGTATGCTTCTTTCCACATTCAGTCTCCATAGTTCTTTCTCCGGATTTGGATAACATTTACCATTCTAAGTCTTTTGGAATTGTCTTGAATCACTATATGAATCACATGATATAAAATAAGTTTATTATAGTGATTATTCCACATTTTGCTGTTACTTTGGAGTAGTTAATTTCTTGACTTGCCTCAGTAAAATTCAGTAATCATTTCTTCCTTTTAAAAGTTGAGGAACCAAGTACTGGCAAATTTATTGAAAAGTCCTACTAGTAGATTCTATCTTTCAAACTCGTATAGAGATCCTCTTTGTCACCTCATCCTTAGACTAAGTTTCTGATTGGTCACCCTACTTTAAGTCTGTTCCCATGTCAATCTTTTCCTTTTCTCCATCTGTCAAATTGATCTTTTTAAAGCACAGATCTTATCATGTCACAATAGCAATCTGATCAGGATTGAAGGAATTGTGGTTTTTAGCTTGGGAATAATAACTTGAGATTTGGAGGGGCAGAGGCAGACAAAGGTCTACTATCTGCTTTAATATATTTGAAAGATTGTCATTACAGGAGGTATTTAACTTAATCTGCTTTTTTCTGAAGGGCATAATTAGGACCAAGGGATGGAATTGTAAGATAAAGTTTTCCAGTAAGTGTAAGAAAATTTCCTAGCAATTAGAGCTATCCAAAAAATTTAATTATCTGTCTTGAAGATTTAAAGACTCATAGGTTACCTCTACTTTTTTGTGAATCTTGAGGCAGAAACTGAATAACCATACTGATCAGCTTGATCATTCTTTACATGATGATTATACTAGTTGGTTTCTAAAATTCCTTCTAATTCTGTGGTAATACTGTCCAAGTTAAAAAAAATCTGCCTATTAACAAGTGACCAATTTAGTATAGATATTTGATTTCATTCATTCAGGTTCAGGGACCTTTCCCTCCCTCCTCCCCTCCTAGGACTCCACCTACTTACTTTGATCATTCTTAAATATGGTATGACTAAACAAGGTTTAGACATTTTCAAATACTTTTCACTGCTTTATTATATAACAGATAAAGACTTTTTACTTTCGCATAGAATTATATTCTTCATATTGAAATTCTTTTATGTATACATGATGGGATGTTTTATATTCAGTAGATAGTGTTTTGGTGTATTTAATTTTGTCAAAATGTTTTTTTTTTTAAAATACAGATGTATAGGATTTTAAAATAAATTTTCAATTATACGGACTTCAAATTCTGTTTAATTTATTTTTGTAAAATAACTTGAGTGAGTAAATAATTAAACACACATTGTACGTCCTTAAAAATGATACTGCTTCAGGCAAATAGATTGTTTAGGAATTCTGATATATTCTTAATGTCTAGGATATCACTGATGTTTTTATATATATAAAAAAAACCCCAAACATTTCTGTCATAGACTTGTATTTGTATTTGTTATACCTTACGGGGTGTACATTTATTAAGCTTCCAAGTTTTGAGAAATAGTTTTTAGATGTATCTTTCAAAAGATTTAGTTAATTTCGTTCTTTTTGTGTGAGAGGAGAGAAAGTGAGAAATGTTGAGCAGGGTCTGGAAAACCACTTCAAAACTTATGCTTGTACCTATTTGAAAGTCTGGGTGTTGAGTTTAGTGCTTTAAATTTAGTCTGTCTTAAATTTCTCACATAAAAACATTTATAAAAATTTAAACTTCAATAAACTATCACTAGAATTCTCCCTTGTGAATTATTTGCCAAAAAAAAAAAAAAAAAAGGAAGGAAGAAAGAGGGAGGAGGATATATTCTTATCTATTTATCTATATAAAATTATCTGGGCCAAATTTTAGGATAGGTATTGAAAATAAAAAGTTTTTAAGGAAAACAGTCATTATCACTTCTATTGTAAGAATTCACAAAGAGTATCTACAGTGAATGAACTGCAATATACTATTTTTACCCTCTGATTACAATGACAATAAATAAGATGTGAATGTCTTTAATTCTCTGTATACCTATAGAGAGAAGGGAATAAACATTTATAAAGGAATATCTTTTAAGATTACAGAAATAACTGAAGGCTGCTAAATGGCGCAATGGATAGAGCACCGGCCCTGAAGTCAGGAGGACCTCTGTTCAAATGTTACCTTAGACACTTAAGGCTTCCTACCTGTGTGACCCTGGGGAAGTCACTTAACCCTACCTGTCTCAGAAAAAAAAAAAAAAATTATAGCATAACCAATGAGGGGAGAGAACAGTTGGTTGTGATCTAATCTTAACTATATATGTCTCTCCTTTTCAGAGGGAATATTAAATATACCTGTGGTTCATCAAGGGCAAAAAGGAACAGATTCTAATGCAAGCAAATTCTCTTGCTACCAAAAAAGTGGTATAGAGCACAAGTTACATTTAAGAATGTTAATTTCTCACCCAGTGACTCTAGTATGTGGGATAAAAATTTACTATTTGACAAAAATTGCTGGGAAAACTGGAAAATAGTATAGCAGAAACTAGGCATTGACCAACATGTAACATCCTCCATACCCTATAAGGTCAAAATGGGTTCATAATTTAGACATAAAGGATGATACCATAAGCAATTTAGAAGAATAAGGGATAGTCTATCTCAGATCTGTGGAGAAGGGAAAATGGGTTCATAATTTAGACATAAAGGATGATACCATCAGTAATTTGAGAGAATGGGGGATAATCTACCTCTCAGATCTGTGGAGAAGGAAGGAATTTATGGACAAAAGAGCTAGAGAACATTATGAAATGCAAAATGAATAATTTAGATTACAATAAATTAAAAAGTTTTTGCAAAACAAAGTCTATGCAGCCAAGATTAGAAGAGAAACAGAAAGCTGGGGAAATATTTTGACAGCAAGTATTTCTGATAAAGCTCTCATTTCTGAAATATAGAGAAAATCGATTCAAATTTATAAGAATACAAGCCATTCCCCAACAGATAAATGATCAAAGGACACGAACAATTTTCAAATGAAGAAATTGAAAGCCATTTCTACTTATATGAAAAAATGCTCTACACCACTATTGATTAGAGAAATGCAAATGCAACTTTGAGGTACTACTTCATATGTCTCAGATGGGCTAAGATGACAGGAAAAGATAATGATGAATGTCAGAGAGAATGTGGAAAAACTGGGACACTGATGCATTGTTGGTTGAATTATGAACTAATCCAACTATTCTGGAGAGCAATTTGGGACTATGCCCAAAGGACTATAGAACTGTACATATCCGTTGACCCAACAAATTTCTCTACTGGGGTTTGTAGCTGAAAGAGATCATAAAAGAGAAAAGAGAATCAATATGTGCAAAACTATTTGTAGCAGCTCTTTTTGTAGTAGCCCATTTTGTAGTGACAAGGAACTGGAAATTGAGTGGATGCCCCTCATTGGGGGAATAGCTTGAATGAGTTATGCTATAAAAATTTAGTGGAATTATTATTGATATATAAGAGGTGATGCGTAGGCTGATTCCAGAAAACCTTGGAAAGACTTACACGAACTGATGCTAAGTAAAGAGATCAGAAGCAAGAGAATATTGTACACAGTAACAAGAGTGTGATCATCAACTGTGATGGACATGGCTCTTTTCAACAGGTTTTTTCAAGACAGTTTCAATAGTTTTATGATGCAAAATTCTATCTGCATCCAGAGAGAGCTATTGAGACTGAATGTGGACCAAACCATAATATTTTCACCTTTTGTTGTTGTTTATTTGCTTTTTCCCTTTTTGTTTTGATTTATTTTTTGTCAGCATGACAAATATGGAATTATGTTTAGAAGAATTGCACATATTTAACATATCAGATTGAATGCTGTCTTGGGGAATGGGGAGAGGGGAAAAGAGGGAGAAAAATTTGGAATACAAATTTTTTGCAAAGGTGAATGTTGAAAATTATCTTTGCATATATTTGGAAAAATAAAATATTATCAAAATGTAAATTTCAAAACATTTCTCATCACTTAAAACAGGAAAAATGAGAGGACTTAATAGGTTAGGGGAGGTATATGTTTTCAGTGGATGATTTTCTTATATTCATAATAAAAGGCTACTTCTTGTAGGTAGCATTAGCTATTGTCCTATTTCAGTTTTAGTCACCTAAACTCTTGCCTTTGTTTGCTCTATTATCTGCTATTTAGCACAAATTCAGGGTCATTTATCAAATCAGTGTCAGAACTCTTCATAAAGTCTGTGATTTACAACTTTTATCTGGCTGCTCCTCAGATGTATCAAAGTATTTTTCTCTTGTAGACTTAGCATATGACAAAAATTTAAAAGTGCTATTTTAAAAAAAATCATATTTTTGAACTCTCTTACAATCAGGCAGGGCAGTGTTCTGAAGGAGCTACTTCTAATGGATTTCTTGAAGTGTTATTTAAAAGTGTGAGCCATTGTTTTTTTCTGTCTACATTCAACCCTGTCCTCATTCATGATAATTTGATTATTCACACTGATGATCCTTCAATTATCTTGGCCTCCTTTTTCATTCACCTTCTCACCTACCATGACCACCTTCTCTACTCTTTTTTTTTAAATAAAACTTTTTATTTGCATAACATATGAATGGGTAGTTTCTCAACATTGATCCTTACAAAGCTTTCCATTACAAATTTTCCCCCTAGTCCCCTCCCCTCCCCTAGATGGCAGGAAGCCCACTACATGTTAATTATATTAAAATACTTGACAAGTCGAATATATGTGTAGTTATTTCCATACTTATCTTGCTGTACAAGAACAATCGTATCTACATGAACAAAAATCTTCTCTTTCTTAGATATACACTAAGTGATATTATTTCTTCCACAGACTTCATCTTTATAAACATTCTGCACCTAAAATCTCAAGCTCTGAAATTCTTATGTTTATAGTCTTTTTGCCTTTCTAGTTATGTTTTTAGTCTCACTCCCCTTAAATAAGTTCTTGAGTTTTACTTGGTTCTCTGGTTATCCACTTCCAGTTTATTCTCCCAGTCTTTTACCTTGGTGTTATAGCCATGTTTAGTTTCCTTCCTACTTTTATCCTTGTAGCTGACCTGTTCAACAAAGTATTGCTTATGATACTCAAATTCCTTTTACTTGGATTTCTTTTAGCTGGTGAAGTATGTCTTGATAATCCTCAATCCTGGGTATTATACTCCATTATCTGTCTTCTCTTAAGCAAGTTGTGAAATGTGTCTCACTACAAATTGTTCTTTTATCTCAGCTCAGCCCTCATAGTTTCAGAATGGTGCTAATACTTATTGGGCTACTGAGCACTTAGGATTCATCTTGTCCAGTCTCCTCATTTTACAGTTGAGGAAATTTCCTAGTGTTTTTTTCCCCCAATTATACTTAAAAGAAAAATCTTAACATTTATCTTGTTTTTTTCCTTCCTTCCTTCCTTCCTTCCTTCCTTCCTTCCTTCCTTCCTTCCTTCCTTCCTTCCTTCCTTCCTTCCTTCCCTTCCTTTCCCTTCCTTTCCCTTCCTTTCCCTTCCTTTCCCTTCCTTCCCCTTCCTTCCCCTTCCTTCCCTTCCTTTCCTTCCTTTCCTTCCTTTCCTTCCTTTCTTCTTTCCTTTCTTTCTCTGAGGCAATTGAGGTTAAGTGACCTGCCCAGGGTCACGTAGCCAGGAAGTGTTGTGTCTGAGACCAGATTTGAACCTAAGTCCTCTTGACTTCAGGGTTGGTGCTCTATCCACTGTACCAACTAGTTGCCTCTTTAACATTTATTTTTAATAAATTTTTTAAGTTCCAAATGTTCTCTCTCTCTCATTTCTTTTCCTCTTCCCTAAAATGTAAAAAATTTGATAAATAGATTATATTTGTGCAAAGAGGTGAGGGAAATTAGAAAGGCCATCTTGCCCAAGGTGATTCAAGGTAATAGAGCCAGGATTTGAACTAGGTCTTTGGATTGGTTCTCTCTCTCGTCCTTCCGTGCTTTCCTCCCAATCCCATATAACCTTTGCTTTTTACTGTATTTTAAAAATTCTATCTTTATTTTAGTTTCAGTTATGAATTCTGTTTTACCCACCTGTCCCCTTCATTGAAAAAGCAAGAAAAAACTCATTACTCTTCATTAGTCATGTAAAAAAACAAACAAAAAAAACCTATGCCTCAGGGTGTACTCTTGAGGTCATTATTGTTTTATCTGTAAGTGTATAGAATGTTTCATCATAAGTCCTCTGTAATTGTAGTTGGTTATTGTGTTGATCAGAGTTGCTAAGTCTTATAAGAGTTGATTGTTCCTATAATATTGTTGTTACTTTTCTTTGCTGATTACCCTTAAAATATCTCAAATTCTTTGTTTCCTTTCCTTGTTCTTTTGGTTCTTCTCACTTTACTTTGCTTCAGTTCATACAGATCTTGCATATTTGTCTGAAAACACCTTCATTATTTCTTATTAAACAATTATATTTACATAGGATATATTCTATTTCATTATATTTATAAAGAATAACTTGTGTAACCATTATCTACTCCATGGGCATCTTTGGTTTCTGATTTTTTGCCACCAATGAAAGAGTTGCAAAAATGTTTTTGTACATATGGGTCCCTCTCTCTTCTTTCTTTGATCTCTATGGGGGTATTTTCCTAATAGTAGTTTCAGTGGGTAAAACATATGCACAATTTAATAGCTTTTTGTACATGTTGCAAATTGTTTCCAGAATGTCTGAACCGTTACTGAACTGAATGTCACAAGTTACATCAATAAAGAATAGTGAATCTGGTTTTTCACAGCATCCTTAAACATTTTTCCTTTTATGGCAACTTTACCATTCTGCTGGGTGATGTACTTCATAATTTTTAAAATTTGTAATTTTCTAATTATTGATGATTTAGGACATTGTAAAAATATGACTTTGATAGCTTGGAATTTTTTCCTCTGAAAACTGCTTGTTCATATCATTTAACCATTTATCAAGTAGATTAATCTAATTTTCAGTATATCTTAGAAACGAGACCTTTATCAAAAAAATTTCTGCAAAGATTTCCCCTTACTTCCTGTATTTACCTTCTAATTTTAATTGCATTAGTTTTGTTTGTGCAAACCCTTTTTTAATTTTATGAAATAAAAATTTTATGAAAAATTTAATGAAATTTTTAAATGAAATTTTATGACAAATTTTTTTTAATTTTATGAAATAATTTTTTTTTTATTTTCCTTTCTGTGTTTCTCTCTGTTTCCTATTGGTTCATTAATCTTTACCTATCCTGTATCTCTTACAAATATTTTCTTCTTGTTCCTTTAATTTGTGCATAATGTCTTCCTTTGTATCTAAATCATGTGACTATTTGGAGATTCCTTGGTATATGGGGTGAGAGACTGGTCGATATTTTTTGCCTGATTGCTTCCTAGTTTTTCTTGATATTTTTGTTGAATAGTGTGGTGTTCTGGTAGCTGTAATCTTTGTATATATTTCAATAGGGTATTATGCTTATTTGTTTCTGTATGTTGTGTAACTAATTTGTCCTATTGATTGTCTGCTCTTACCCAGTACCACATTATTTTGATGATTATAGTTTTGTAGTATGACTAGAGATTGGTACTCATATACCCTCTTTCTTCATATACCCTCTTCCTTTCCAATGTTTTTACATTAATTCCCTTGACATTCTTGTTTTTGTCAAAAAAAATTTTTCCCTTGCTCTCAAGTAATTTCCTGGTAGCTTAATTGACATGATCATGAATAATAAATTTATTTAGTCAGTTGTGCCATTTTACATTATATTGGCTTGGCCTATATATCAGCAATTAATATCTCCTGCTATTTGTAACTAATGTTTTTTAATTGTATTCATGTGATTCTATTTGTGTCTTGGCAGGTAGATTCCTAAGTATTTTATATAATCTGTAGTTATTTTTAATGGAATTTTTCTACCTCTTACTGCTGGTTTTTGATGATAATATATAGTTTTGATAACAGAGAAATATACAGAATATTTGTTTGAATTTATTTCATGTTCTACAACTTGGCTGAAGTTGCAGTTAGTCTTTTAGTTGACTCTAGGGTCCTAGGTAATTAAGAAATCAGAAGAAAAGTTGGAAGAAGCACAGACAAAAGCCTTGAAAGTTATTGATTAGGCTTACCATATATTTAAAGAAACAGGAAGTTGTAAGCAACAGTGATTAGCAGTTTCAGATACAATTCTCTCACTTCTATCTTGTATGTGGAACTGCTAATTTTATATTTAAATCCTGAAATAAAAATTTAGTACTTTCACTTTAAGGTAAAATATGCTATATCATGAATAGTTAGAAGCCTCTCATGTAAATTCTGATGGAGATGGTTCTCTTCAACAATGAGGTGATTCAAACCAGTTCCTATTGTTCAGCGATGAAGATAGGCATATATATCCAGAGAGGCCTGTGGGAACTGAGTGTGGACCACAATATAGCATTTTAACGCTTTCTGTGAATGTTTGCTTGAATTTTGTTTTCCTTCTTAGGTTTTTTTTTTTTTTTTTTCCTCTTTCTATATCTGATTTTTCTTGTGCAGCGAGATAACTGTATAGATATTTATACACATATTGGATTTATCATATATTTCAACATATTTAACATGTATTAGACTACCTGTCATCTAGGGGAAAGAGTGGGGGGAATAAGGGGATAAATTTGGAACAAAAAAATTTGCAAAGGTCAATGTAGAAAAATTACTTATATATTCTGTAAATAAAAAGCTTTAATTAGAAAAAGATAAAATATGCTACAATTTATAAGTATTTTAATATGAAATAATTTCTTTAACTAATTGAGAATATAGTAACTATAGAAGAGTTTCCATTTATGTGGAGTCTTATGGTTTTATAAAAACACTTTGCAAACATTCCAATTTATTCCTTAAAATTATTCTGTATGCTATATTAAACTTTGTAAAGTTTAATATAAATACAATTTCTATTCTTTTTTCCTGGTAATTTAAAGCTTTCTGAGGTAGGCAATTTTTGGTTGTTGACGTTAAAGTAAATGTAACATTTTAATTTATTATTAAATATATTGATAAGCATTACAAACAAAATTCTTCACAACAAGCAGATTGAAGATCATAGAATCATAAATTTAGAATTAGAAGGAGAACCCTAAAACTCTAGTCCAACCCATCTTTTTAACAAATGTGGAACAGAGACTCAGATATGTTATGAATTGTCCAAAGGTAGGCAGAACTAGGATTTGAACTCAGGTTGTCTGACTCTAAATGAAACATGATATAAAGTTAAAAACCTTTTGGATTAATAAAATCAGTGCAGCTAGAATATGAAGATGTGATTTGGGAAAATCTATTGCACTGAATATCTTTGCTCTCTGATCAAAATTTTGACATTCAAAATTTATGGTGAATTTAGAACTTTTTAAAAGATTAAAGACCTGAGGCAGCTAGGTGGTGCAATGGATAGAGCACCTGTCCTGAAGTCAGAGCATCTGAGTTCAAATGTGACCTCAGACACTTAACACTTTCTAGCTGTGTGACCCTGGGCAAGTCACTTAACCCCAATCGACTCAGCCAAAAAAAAAAAAAAATTGGATTGTTCCTCAAAAAAGAAATACAGATATTAACCACTTGAAAAAAAGTTCATACTCTGACTCAGAGATTGCACTACTAGCACTTTACTTTGAGGAGAAATGGCCAACCCATGTATACTCTGCACATTTGTTAATAGTAAATACAAAATAGATGTTCAACAATAGGAAGAGATAATTAAACAAATTCTTTTGAATATAATTGAATATCACTGCACTATAAGGAATAACTGATGTGAAGAACTCAGCAATATGGGAAGTTTTTTAAAGGATATAATAAGTAGTCAGAAAAACACAGAAAAACAATATATAGTGACTGCAACAATATAAGCAAAAGCAAAATAAAGAGTAGTAAAACTGGTCAACTATCGGGTGTATGTATTAGTGTCATATTGCCAAATTAAAGGGCACATTTCTACTTTTTTTTTTTTTAAACTATCCATCAGAGCACAAATTAGGCTTTTTAAAAAACATGGCCAGTGAAGCAGTCTGTTTTGGCTTGATTATGCATGTTTGTAACACGCATTTTGATTTTTTTCTTCTCAGTGGAGAGTAGTAGAAAAAGATAATTTTATTGATTAAAATATAATTAATTAAAAATAATTATTTTTCTATTTTAACGGGAACATTTTTGTTTTCTGTTTGACAGTAACTCCAGTGATTCAGAATCTTGTTTCACTGGTTGTTTCTTACTTTGAAGATGTTGTAGGTCATGGGTAAGTAATCTTTTCCTCTACCACAGAAAAAAAATTAAAGACTAGCATTTTTTTTCTTAAGTGTGTAGATTTATTTTTGAGTAACAATTTTAAGGTATTCTGTAAATACTTTTAAATTTAGGACTCAAATAAAATTATTCAAATAATGTGTGGTCAGTTTTTTTTTTTTTTTTTTTAAACAAGGTTGACTTTAAACCTACTTCTTTGTTTTGTGAGCTTCTTTATGAAGCAGTCTTAGGGTAATCAAATATAGCTATCTTGGAGGAAAACATGACATAGAAAGATTAGTAAAGTGAAAACTTGCTGCATGTTGAATGAAAAAATAAACAAGTAATAGTGAGCTGCTATAACTCTGTATGATGTTGAAACCTATATGATGACTTGTTTGAAAACTAAAAAGTTTTCCTTAGCAGACTAAGTGATTCTTGGAATGGGTATGATTGGGACTCTTAAGACTTGTGCTGTGTTATTTCCTCCTGATCAGGTGTCCAAACCCTTCACTGTCTGTGGGCTGAGAGCTCTGAAACCCATTGTGGATTCAGTTTCCCTTAAGGCCTGCTGCTGGTCTGTGGGTTCATGGTCTGGGCTTGATTGCTCTCTACTTTCCTCAATGAGACAGAACTCTTTTGTCAACCTTTTAAGTTATCTTGGGGTGCTAAGTTGTTTTTACTACATCCTTTTGTTGCTTCTTCTATTCTAGAATCTGTTGCATTATTTCATTTTTTGGAGGGTAATTTTAGAGAGTGCAGGCTTTACTCTTCTATAGTGGTTTCTCCTTTCCTGATTTTACTATTTCTAAATCATGTCCCCATTTTACTTCATTTTGGAATATGGTATGAGATGTTGTTCTATGTCTTAATTTCTACCAGATTGATTTCCAGTTTTCTCAGTAGTTTATATTGACTAGTGAATTCTTGCTCCAAAAGTGTGAATTTTTGGTTCTATGAAATAGATTACTATAGTTGTTTATTTTTATAAAATTCTGTATATCTAACTTATTCCAATTTCTTATCATATTGTTTTGATGAACATATGGGTTTTTGTTTATGGAAAAAGTCAGCATGACTAAAAGTGTTATTAATTTTTCCAAAATTAATCCAGTCCACTGGCTCTTCAGTTCTGAGCCCTGTTCATTTTCCAGTCTCAGTGTCTGACTAAGATATATATACTGCTGGAGTAGTTCTATATGTTACCTTTTAAGTGTATCTTGTAATATGAACAGTAGAAATTCTTAATTCCTTGTTTTTCTTTTTTACATATCTATGCCAAACTTTTGAGGGAATTATATATTTTATTTAGGATACTTTACAGAACTGTGTCAGTTAACAGGTATTTATTTATTAAGTACTAGGTATTATGTTAAGTTCTGGAGTTAGGGGGAAAAAAAAGCAAAACAAACCAAGAAAACCCCACCAAAAATATTCTTTGTTCTAAAAGGAACTATTAATCTAATGGAAGAGATAACATAAATTACTAGTATATAAAAGGTTTACACAGGATAGATGGCACCTGCAGAAGATTGCTTTTGTACAGTAATACAGTCAACACAATGTGATCTACAAAGAGGAAAAACTGGGAAGATTTTGACATCTATTGAGAATTTTCTTTCCATTTCAGCCCTTCAATTTGTCATTTATTATGACAATGGAAAATACCTTTATTTCTTACCTTATATAAATAATTAAGTTCTCAAAATTATTTGTTACATGTTTCAGGGAATTTTGTATAATTTTATTACATACATATATATATATATATATGGGAGGCAGCTTGTTGGAGGTCATTTAATGCAGAATTTTATTATATCAAATCAGATGCTGTTTTTATTATCTGCAAACAGACCCAATGGGATCTTAAATTCTTTATCCCTTTTATGTAGCCCTTTGACTATAGGCAACAAGTGCTACAGTATATCAAGTACCGATAGTGTAAGAAAGACACAAGTTAGAATCCTGTTTCATATACTTTTTAACTCTGTGATATTGGACTTAACCTCTCTCAGCCTTAATTTTCTTAACTGTAAAATGAGAGGATTGAATTTAATAATCTTTAAGGTACTTTCCAGTTTTATAATCATTTCCATAGGATTTATGGATATAGTTTGATTTAGCATATAATTTTATAAAGCTGGAGTTACCTGCTTTTTTTCAAATCTTCAAGGATTCATATTGTATAAATTATTCTTATAAAATTTATAGATATTTCATATATCTATTTTATATATTTGTAGATATTCTCATGAAAATTTATATATATTTATAGAGTTGGTTAAAGAGACTTATGGCTCAATAGTTACTGTTATTTTCTTCACTACTCCTTCTCTATCCTCCCTGTCCCCTTTCTTTTTGTTAAGGCTGTGATGACAACTAACATTACATAGGTTGCTTAACAACAAAACATACAAGATAATGATATTATGCTAGTTTTGTAGATGAGGAAATCGAGATCCGAAAGAGGATTAGTTTCTTGTTAAGGGTCATGGAGATAAACTGCTATCTTAGGCAGCGTTTGAAATAAAGTCATTCTGATTATTAGTCCAATACTATCATGTGCCATCTACTTTCTTACTTTTTCCCCTTAAGTGTTAAGTATCATTCTCTATTTTAGATGACTTCAGAATTTGTCCCCATCAAAGTTGTGTTTGCTTCTGTAATCAGTGTCTTTTGTGTAATCATTCCATCTTTGTTTTCTTTAGCACCATTTCTATTTCTTTGTGTAAAATATTTGTAATGTCAAGTGGTTTCTCCATTATTTTTTTCAAGTAGAATATATACACTTTTAGTAGCATATTGGTAACGTGAATGTACATTTTAAAACAAAAGTTCAGAATTGATGTAGTCCAGTTAAACATGTCAGATTAGTGTACAATGATGACATCAAAGGTAGTATAGAATGACTAGAAGGACTTAATACTTGCCAATATACCTAAATACCTAAACAAAATACTTAAACCCTGCTCGTTTTCCCAGTGCAAAAAGAAAGGTTGTTCAAGTCAACTTATCTGTTTTCCTGAAGTAACAAAAGGAGCATCCTTCACTATTCTTTTTAAATTTCATTCGTTTATTTATTTATTTTTTGCTGAGGCAATTGGGGTTAAGTGACTTGTTCCAGGGTCACACAGCTAGGAATTATTAAGTGTCTGAGGCTGGATTTGAAATCAGGTCCTCCTGACTTCAGAGCCAATACTCTATTCATTACGCCATCTAGCTGTCCCCATCCTTCAATATTCTTGAAGGGAGAAATGAATTTGCTGTAGAAATCTTTATATATTATTTTTTCATATTTGTCTTTCCAGTTTATCAGCTAAGTCCATAGGAGATTCTTGCTTACATTGTTTGGTCTTGCTCTTGGTCCACTTGTTTTTTCTCTTTTTACTTTGCCTTTATAAAAAACTTTTACTGTTTTATGAAATTCTTTTTAGAATCTTCATCTTTTCCCAAAAGATCTTCCCAATGAATTTGTATTTTTTAAAGCTCTCTTAACCTTATGTTTGATGGCGAAGGTAGTTTCTAGACAATTTTTGGTTCTGTTGTAGCAATTTTAGCATTGGCTAGCTAGATGTTACATTGGGTTGAAGTCTGGACTTGAATTCAAATTTGGTCTGACACTAATTAGTTCTGTGATCCTGGGCAATGTAACCTCTGTCTCAATTTCCTCATCTTCAAAGTGGGAATAATAGCATCTAAATCCAGGATTGTTATGAGGATCAAATGAAATAATATTTGTAATTAATGCACTTTGCAAATCTTAAAACAGTATGGAAATGTTAACTTTTATTTTTGTGTTGACATTTTTATCCTTTCTTCCCTTTTCCCCCAGTAACATTATTTTAAATAGACCAGTTTAGAATTGTATTAGTTTTATATCACATTTGATTTTTATTCCTCAGTTTCAATGTTTATTTTGATCTTTTCTATAACAAATTGTGGCCTAATTGTATGCCCACATCTATAGTCAGTTGTTCCTTTTTCGTTTAAATATAATCACTTTCATTTTTGTGATATTGTATTTGATGCTCACTCACTATGTTAACTGCTTTTTAATGTTCTTTTTCAATGAAGTATTATGATATATAGTATTGAATATTAGCATGTAAACTTTTGACTTGTTCATTTCTTATATAGTACATTTGCAAACCTTAAATGTAATATGCTATTATTATTTTATGGATCATGTTTTTCTTTAATAGTTTTTTCTTTTATCCAATTACATGTAAAGACAATTTTCAGCATTCATTTTTAACCCTCTCTATTTTTTATTGACTCACAGTTAATATTCCCCCAGTTACATGTAAAACATTTTTTATATTTGTTTTTAAAACTTTGAATTCCATATTCTCTTCCTTCCTTTCTATCTCCACCCCCTTTAAGAAGGCACATGTGAAGTAATACAAAACCTTTCCATAAAAGTCATGTTGTGAACAAAACATAGATCTCTTTCCCCTCCCCCCCAAAAAAACCCTTAAGAAAAACAAAGGTTAACAAAAAAATATGCTTCAGTCTGTATTGACAAAATCAGTTCTTTTTCCAAGTATAGATAGTATTTTTCATCATAAGAATTTCAGAATATTCGTTGATCATTGTGTTGCTAAAATAGCAAAGCCAATTCACAGCTGATCATTCCACAGCATTGCTTTTACTTTGTGTACAGTACTTTCCACATTGCTCGAGTTCATGGAGAACTTTCCAGGTTTTTCTTAAAACCCATCATTTCCCATAGAACAGTAATATTCCATTATAATCACATATCATAGTTTATTTCAGCCATTACCTCAGTTTTCAATTCTTTGCCCTGTGAAGAGAACTGCTATAAAAATTTTAGTATGTATAAGTCTTTTTCCTTTTTAAAAAATCTCTTTTGGGTTTCATGCTTAGTAGTGGTGTTATTAGGTCAAAGGATTTGCATGATATTATAGCCCTTTGAGAATAGTTCATATCTTTTGATCATTTATTAATTGGGGAATGGCTCTTTTTTATTATAAATTTGACTCACTTCCCTATACAGTTGAAAAATGAGGTCTTCATCAGAGAAACTTGCTTTAAAATTCTTTTCCCAATTACTACTGCTTAACTATATTTCCCCCCTGTTTATTTTATTCTCTATCCTTTCACCTTTGACCCTCCTTAAAAATGTTTTGCTAACTCTCCACCCCACTCCTCCAATATACCTTTTCTTCTATCCTACTCCCCACTTCTTGTATACTTGCAGAATAAGATAGATTTCTATAATTGAGTATGTGTACTATTTCCTCTTTGAGCTAATTCTGATGAGAGTAAGGTTCATTTACTTCCTCTTTTCCCGTCTCCTCTTTTCCTCTCCTCTTTCTTCCCCTTTGACCCTCCATTTTAAAAGCCTTTTTTGCTGCTTTTATGGAGATAATTTATCTCTTTCCACCCCTTCCTTTCCCAGTTTCCCAATATATTTTTCTCTCACTTCTAATTTTTACTTTTTTAGATACTCTCCCTTCATATTCAACTCACACCTGTTCCTTCTTTCTGTGCTCTTTCTCCTTTTGTTCTCTGTTATCACAAATAGAAGGGAGCTACAGAGGCCCAAGGGCCATTTTATATTAGGAAACAAACCCACTTTGCTTTACAGATTGCCAAAGACAAAGAATTACTAAATTGCCATTTTGCTATTTGGCAATCCTTTTTATACTTCATTTGATTTGTCTGCAGACAATAATTACATTGTTGTTAGGACTAAATTCAAAAAACTTTTCTTATGTGATAGAACTTCCCCTTGAAAACCCAGGATTACTAACAGTAGATAGATTTTAGCAGTGAAAAAGATATTGAACAACATGGTTCAGGATTAAGAAATTAAAGAAATTTATATATTGCTTTGAAGCCTTATAACTATATAAGACAAATACTTATTTTGGGAAGAGAATTGCAAGGCTCACAAAATAGTGAATACTGAAAAAAAAGCACAATAAAGTGAAATTCATGATAACAGGAAAGTTATTAAAGTTGTATTATTGCAAAATCAACTGTCTTTGTAAAGTAAATAATCTATTATAATGAAGCTGAAAATTAACACCATTTTAGAAGAAACACTAATGATGCATAATCTCTGTCCACAACTGTCTTTTTTTTTTTTTTAAGCTTTTTATTTGCAAAACATACGTATGGGTAATTTTTCAACATTGACCCTTACAAAGCTTTCTGTTACAGATTTTTCCCCCCTAGTTCCCACCCCTCCCCTAGATGTCAGGAAATCTACTACATGTTAATTATTTTAAAATACTTGACAAATCAAATACGTGTATACATATTTTTACAGTTATCTTGCTGTGCAAGACAAGTTGGGTCTACAAGAAAAAAAATCTGAGAAGGGAAACATAATGCAAACAAACATCAATAGAGAGCATGAAAATATTATGTTGTGCTCCACATTTCATATCTTTCTCTCTGGGTGTATATGGCTTTCTTCACTGAACAATTGGAACTTGTTTGAAACATTTCATTGCACAACTGTCTTTAAAAGCTGTTGATTCTGGAAAAATGGTGATATTACAAAGTAAAGAAATAATCTAATTATTGATACGTTTCATAGACTTTAAAACATTTGTAAAAACATTTGTTTCAGAAAAGAGGACCAAAGTACTACCTTTGGAAGCTCAAATGCTAAAATTGGAAAGCTTGCAGAGAAGCATGGCCGGTAACTCAAAATGATGTGAATTCATTTTTTTAAACATTCTTTATTTTTGTGTTGACTCAAGAAGAGGATCTAAAGAAGAGAACTTTGTGCATGCCCACTAAAACATTGTGTACACCTAGAAAAACTCCTTTTCAAGATTTAGTGACTTAGAATTGATTCTAGATGAAAAACTATGAATGGCTTATTGATGTGCACAGTAATTCTTAGTATTCAATTGGTTATAGAAGTAGGTCACTATAATATATGCCCAGCCATCACTTTTGATAAATTCATTATAATTTCTTTTAAAAGGCCCCAATGTCCAGAAACCATATGAGAAAGCAAACATCAGGCAATATGGTGTAAAAAAAAATTACTTAATTTTCAAGTCAAGAACTCAGTTGATATTTTAACTCTTCTATTTACCATTTGTATGATCTTGGGCAAGTTTGTTAATGGCACTGTGGGAGCATCATTCATATATAAGGTAATAGGATCAGACTAGATGACCTTGGAGGTTTCTTCCAGATCTAAATCTATGAATTTATTATCCTTTGCCAAGAAATGATACATTGCTGCCAAGGGCAACTTATTTATAGTGCAACTTTGTATTTGTAAAATATTATAGAGGAGAGTAATGGAAGATTAAGTATAATTTCTTTATAAAATATTAAAAAGCAATGGAGGGGAAAATGAGCCAGTATAAAAGTTTATATGAGACCAAAATAAGCTAGGGCATTCTAAGAGTATTTACATGTAAAACTGCAACAAGAACAAGAAATCGATATTAGTGCTTTAAAATGAATCAGATGCTTACATTCTATATCTTATATAATGATTATTTTTTACTTGAAGATTTTATGGTATATTTAGCAAAATGTTTAGGGTAGCACTAGGATATGTCACATTGTGGCTTTGTTATCCTATTCACAGCTTATTTACATTTTAGTTCTGGCATATTTCATATTCTATATTTCAGTTTTTTCCTATGATGACTCATTGTGTATATGTGATTTTTGAAGCTAATATAAAATTCAACAAGAATTCCTATAAGTACTTCCAGATCAGGTTAGCTTAGAGTGGAGGAGTTAACTTTGGATTTTCATTTATTTCTAAGTTTACAGAGAGCTGGAAATTCTTAGCTATTTCCCAGACAAAACAAAGTGATATTTAAATTTTGACTTTATTTCAGGCTTTGTCTAAGGAAGTTTTGGTAACATTCCTTCTGTGTGAAATGTAATTAGGGTAAGAGGAGAAAGATGATATCATCCTATATATTATTCACTTATTAGTTCTATAAGATAGTGAGTTGTACCAATGTAGGTAGTTAGGTTTCTTCTTTGCAATGGACTTTTGTTGCACCACACAGTTACATATGAAAGAATCTATTTAAACTGGAATTTCTTCAGTAAAGAATTTGTGATTTTGTCACAAGTAACAGTTACTCCAGTGGTTTTGAATGATTTAATGTAAACTTGAAAAATCTTCATTGGCATGTGCCAGGGACCTGTGCTTGGTCCTGGGATGTTTACATAATCATTTCTATAAATGACTTTCAAGATAGTGATAATATACTTACTAAATTTGCAGATTACTCAAAGCTGAAAGGATTAAATAATATCCAATTTAAATCTAAAAAGATTTTTGCTGGTTAGATGGTTGTGCTAATTCTAATAAAATGATATTTAATAGAAACAAATGTCAAGTCTTATATTTGGGTTAAAAAAATCAATTTCCTAACCACAAAAAGGGAGGACTTCATTTGAAGATGACCTATGCTTTTATTTGATTTCAGACTTATATGAATTAGTCATGACATATGACAACCAAGAAAACTCATGAAGTTTTAGGCTATTTAGCCTAAGAAAGTATGACTAGGGAACTGATAGATCTGTTGTACCTACCTTATCTTGTGTAGATTACTTCTGAAGTTGTATGTTCAGTTCTGGGGCAACTTTTTGGAAAGTACTGTACTGAAAAGTAGTGGACAGACGGTTAACTTTGAAATCTGGAAGATCTAGATCCTTGTCCTTTCTCTCTCATACACTGTGTGACTGTGGGCATGCCACTTCACATAATAGTATCCTAGATATTTCTCTAATTTACTATTCCCTAATTTACACCCCCTTCTCTTCACTTACGAAAGCACTATTCTAGGTTAGACCCTTATCATCTTTTACTTGGAGTATTGCAATAGCCTTTTTAAAAATAAAGTTTTATTTTATTTTCATTTTCAAATTCTCTTCCTCCTTTCCCCTTTCTCTGCCCATTGGGAAAGCAAGAAAAACAAAACTCATTACAAATATATTTCATCAAGCAATACAAGTTCTTCTATTAAGTATGTCAAAAACATACTTTAGTTTATACTGAATCTACTACTTCTCTATCTAAATGTGGATAGCATGTTTCATAAGTTCTCCAGAACTGTGATTGATTTTATTGCAGTGATTTTTGTTCCTAAATCATCCAAAGTTGTTTATCTTTACAGTTTTGTTATTTTACTAATTGTTTTTACTGTTTTTCCCAATAAAATCCTCCCTTCTATAGAAAGCCTCTCCCAGTCTTTCTTAATTCTAGTGATGACTTTCTTTTGTTAATTATTTCCTTTTTAACCTGCATATAATTTCTTTGTAGAGATTTGTTTGCTAGTTGTCTTTTCTATAGAGTATGACCTCCTTGAAGGCAGAGACTTATCTTGCCTTTCTTTGTATTCCAGTTGCTTAGCACAATAATTGGCATATGGTAGGCACCTGATAAATGTTTATTAACTGACTGGTTCTGTGTACTTCATTTTGTATCACTTTATACAAGTCTTCTCAGGTTTTTCTGAAACCTCTCCCTTCATTTCTTATGGCATAATAGCATCCCATCACTTTTACATGTGTGTGTGTGTATGCACACACACTATATAACTTGTTCAGATGTTTTCTAAATGATGAACTCCCCCATAGATTCCAATGCTTTGTTACCAGAAAAAGAGCTGCCAAAAATATTTTTGCACACATAGGTCCTTTTCTTTTTTGAAATGTTTTGCTTTCTAACCAGTCTCCCACTTAGGCTATTGCTGTAGCCTTTTAACTGGTCTTTTTGTCTCAAGTTTCTTTCTACTCTAATCCATCTTCTATTCAATTGCCAAGGTAATGTTTCTAAAATGGACATCTGATTTTGCTACCCCCTCCTAATCTTTGAGTTTCATGGCCTCTCTAGTACTTCCAGGATTTAATGTAAAGTGCTCTTTGATTAAAAGCTGTTTATAACTTGACAACTTTCTAATTTTTCTATTCTTTGTTCCCATCCATGTACTCTGTGATCCCATTACAGGTTTTTTTTTTTTTTTTTTTTTAAATTTGTAGTTCTTGGCACATGACACGCCATCTCCACCTTCCATACTTTTGGACTGGATGTCCCTTATGCTTGGAATGCTCTACTCCATTATCTCCTCCACCTCTTTGATTTTTCTGGTTTCCCTCAAAACCCACTTCAACTCATGCTATATGTAGTTGTTCCTTGTGGAAGAGTTTTTTCTGATTTTCTCCCTCTTTTCTTGTTTTTATGCTATGTTTCATCTTTCTTTGTTTAAGAGTGTGTGTAACCTAGTTTTTAATATTTTCTCTCATGGATTGTGATCTGCAGGAAGGGATATTTTTGTCACTTTGCACAGTGATTGACATCTTGAAAAATAAATTTTCATTGCCTTCCATTGACTTCTCTGAGACTCAGTTTCCTCATTTATAAAATGGGGGTCATAATTTCATACTGCTACTTTATTGGGAAGGAGGAAATAGAGTGAAGCATAAAACACTGTAAATTAATCTGCTGTTATATTCTTGAATAAAATTAACAATTGAAAAATGGAAGAGGAGCCTATAAAAAGCAAATTTAAAATGGCTTTGTAGTCAGGAAAGGATAATTGTAAAAATAAACTTTGGAAATGAGAAAGACATAAATAGAATTTTTCATATAGAATAAGAAAATAAGTCATAGCCAAAGCACAGGTAGACATACAGAGATGAAGAGTTTATACATGTATTCTTATATACATTTCAAAATTTTACATCCTACATTCTCCACTGGAGCCTTCTTTAATTATTCCAAATTCAATGTTCTTTCCATTAAACCAGGCTGCCTTTTAGAAATCATAAAATTTTCTGTTTTGAATAGTTCTTGGCAATCGTGTATAGTTTAGAGTTTGTTAATTTTTTTTGGGGGGGTGACAATCGATTCCTGCTGTTTGGTAAAGTCCATTGACTCCTTATTAGAATAATGTTTTTACATGCATAAAAGAAAATACATAGAATTACAAATAAAACCAAATGTTTTGAAATAAACATATATATTTTTTGAGCTTCACAAAACTTGTGATTTCTTATCTATAGATTCTTTGTGAAACTGTGGACTCCACATTAAGAACGCCTGATCTAGCATAGTCCTCTCATTTTTATATGGGAGAAAACAGATTGAGAAAAGTTAAGTAATTGATCCAAACTAGTGTAAATTGTAAATGTTTAAAGTGGGATTAATACTTAGTTTTCATTCTTTCTTGTCTAGTGCTCTTTTATAGTACACCATTCTACCTCAGGATACTAATCAAATAGAAAATTGAAGAGAATAGATAAGAAATTGAAGGAAAACTGAATTGTTACTGTATTGAGTCCTTCTTAATTTTTAGTTTCCCCTAATGAGGGTACTTGGTCTACCTACTTCATAGGGTGATTGTGAGGCTAAATATAGGACAATATAAACAGGGTTTGAAAAGAATGAAATGCTTTACAATATCATTAGTCTATATATGGAGTATTTGGGGAGTTTGCATCCCTCTTTGAAAAAGGTATCTCACAGTTATAAATAAAATAATATCATGGCACAAATAAAAATGAATAGAGTTAATGACATCAAAAAACACTGCTTTTGGGAATAGCCTTGGCTAAAGGGATTTTGGACACCATGGATAAATAAGTCATTTTCTTCCAATTCATCCTCCCTACCTCTTCTTTTATTTAAAGATCTCTGGAACATCTGGAACTTAGTTAACTGAAAACAATTCTAACCACTTTAATAATATAATGAGCTTTCTAGCAAATAGAGAAAAGTTATTTATGCCTATGTATTATAATTTTTATTTATTTATTTGATCTTAAGACACAATATGTTTTCTAAGAGCAATATACAGAGTAGCCTTTTTCCAGAAAAGGTATCTTTTGTATGTACATCAAAATGATATAAGAATATATCATAGCTACAGCTGCAGAAATAACTACTTCTATAACTTTGTTCTGAATATTGACATCAAATGAAATACTGAACTTGGAGATAATGTGTTGTGGAAATTGTCTGGGTTAAGTCAGAACAAAACATTGGTTCTCTTTCCATGGTGAGGTTCTTCAAATGCACAAATCCACAGATTGCATTATTCTAATTATATTGAACTTGGAAACAGTATAAAGCTTCCTCAGATTTTTTTGGTGAAAGAGAGTGGTCTGGTCTTATTGGAGGAGGAAAGTCATTAAAAATGCATATTGCCCAGACAGTGCCATGTAGCTGTTACTTTGCCAGTATCTTTCTCTTCGACAGATGTTGCAAATGACTTGTGAACTTGGGCAGGAATTAAATGAGAGAGAAAATTGGACTGGATAACATTTAGGAAATTCTACAATACTTTTCAGTGATCTCTCATTAGTGCAATAACTCATTTCTACTATATCATTCTCTTTTTGATCCTTAATGGCTGTAAATTATGGAATCTCTATGATCTTAGAAGAAGTTAAAGTTACAGATAGTCTGCAAGATAATGGAACTATATATAATGTGAACAATCATGGTGCTATATGTTACCAATGACAACTTTTGCATTAGAAGAGGAATAAATGATATAATCAAGTGCACCATGAATATATTACTCAGTTATATTGTGATATGAAAGACAAGTTGGATTGATGTTTTTCTGTGGTCTTCCCAATCCCTTTGTGATCTTCCCAGTCCCTTAGAGATACTAAAAGATCAGGAGGTATATTACATAGATTTTCAATGAAAATTTATGTAAAAATATATAAAGAATGCATATAATGAGGTTGGAGAGAAGGATGAGGGATAGGGTTTGTATTCTTCATTGACTAAGAGAAATTTAGCCACATCTATAAACGAATGGCTCCAAAAAAGTACTTACTTGAATATATGTAAATATGCAATCTATTATTTCATTGACAGCAGGCAAACTTCTAAAGAGTAGAAACTGTTTCTTTTATCTATATATCCCCTTGTTTAGATCAGTGCCTAGAACTTAATACTTAGGAGATATTTGTAGATTGGTAAATTGTAGACATACATTGGGGTTTCTTAGAAAAGGGCACTAAGATGAATCCTAAAAAACAAATTTGAATCCTGACAATTCCATTGAGTAGTAGGGTAATCTCATTTTTTTCTCCTTTAATATGAGAGGTGTATTCTAGATAATTTGCAAAAATTGTTCTTCACGGACATGGTTCTCTTCAATAATGAGATGTTTCAAACTAGTTCTAGTTGTTCAGTGATGAAGATAGGCATATATACCCACGGAGAGGCCTGATCTGGATCACAGATCTGAGTCTGGACTACAACGTAGCATTTTCACACACTCTATTGATGTTTGCTCACATTATGTTTTCTCTCTCAGGTTTTTTTTTTTTTTCCCCTGAACAGCAAAATAACTGTTTGTATATATATATATATATATATATATATATAT
>JAJPUD010000099.1:660099-726975 GCA_023553655.1 Myrmecobius fasciatus | reverse complement strand
TATATATATATATATATATATATATATATATATATACACACACATATTTGATCTGTCAAATATTTTAACATAATTAACATGTATTAGACTTCCTGCCATCTAGGGGAGGGGGTGGGGGTAGAGGGCAAAATTTGTAACAGAAAGCTTTGCAAGGGTCAGTGTTGAAAAATTACCTATGCATATGTTTTGCAAATAAAAAGCTTTAATTTAAAAAAAAGAAAAAAAAGAATTGTTCACATAATGTATTCTGCAAGTTTATGATTTTAGTTCTAGCTTGACATTATGTATATTTGTATGTTTATCTTAATTTTGGGGCTGCAAAAGAGGAAGGACCTTTTCTGTTTAACTTATATGATCATGGAGTTACAATAAGTAGTAAGAATCTTTACAAATTGTCAATAATAAAAAGCATATTTTTCATATACTTTGTTAAAATATTTGATATTTCATAATGTTATATAATAGTATCTAAAACTTAGAAATAAGATATTACCTTAATTCTCATACATGAATTATTTTTTAAATAAGGAATAAAGGAAAATTATGTTTAAAGTGAAAACTTACGAATTTGATAAATACTTACTAGCAGAATATTTGAGGAATCTTGCATTGGAATAAAGATACTGAGAAGCAAGTTCTGAAATTCTGAATTCTGAAACAACTTCAAGCTAAGATTCAGAGGAAAATTTAGAACTACATAAATACCTAGAAAAAAATTAAAAATGAAAGAGTAGAGAAAAGAATTGAAAGGAGAAAAGTAGCCTAGAATAGAGTGGTAAATTTTTACCCGAAAATGAAAAACAGTGATACCAGTGATAACTCAATACTTGCTATTATTTTGAAACTTGTCCATGCATTTCGAGGAGGAGAAAAAAGTACTTGATACTTGCTTGGCAGGTAGCACTCGGTTGTTAGTTGTGCTATCAGGATGTGAGCTTGCCTCCCTATCCCTCACCCCCACCCCCCTTCCATTGCCCTCAGCCATGGCAGCTCCTTCCCAGTCAAAGCAGTGGTGCAGGTCTGTCTGGTTGGAGCCCATAATGCTTGTCAGCTGGCAGGTCTCGTAGTTCTTGCAGGACTGTGGAGTGGCAATGTATCGTCTTCTAGCTTCCAAAACAGAAATACTAGAAGGGACATGGAACTATTAGCATCCTCAGTAGGAGGAGAAACAGCAGGTGGCGGGAGCCCAGGCAGAGGTGGCAGATCCAGGTTTCTTGGCAGCTCTAAGCCCTGGATGATGGTCAGAGCTCTCACCTCTTCCACATCTAGATCTTCTCACTAAAGAAACTTGGACAGCATGGGGTGGGGACAGAGTACGAAGGTCTTGGACATCATGCATCTTTTTTATTTTTTATTTTTAAATTAAAACTTTTTATTTGCAAAACATATGTATGGGCAATTCTTCAACATTAACCCTTACAAAGCTTTCTGTTACAAATTCCTGCCCCCCCCCCACTCCCCACCCCTCCCCTAGATGGCAGGAAATCCACTACATGTTAATTATGTTAAAATACTTGACAAATCGAATATATGTATACATATTTCTACACTTATCATTGTTGTGCAAGAAACACAATGCTAGCAAACATCAATAGAGAGCATGAAAATGTTATGTTGTGGTCTACATTTCATAATGGATCTTTTTTATGACATGAGAATTTGGAATTTCAGAAAGTGAGTTAGGTCAAAAAGGGAGGAGCCTGAACTGGGTTAGACTGGCCTGGCTTGTTTCTATGTAACTGGAAACTTGGTTGGGAGGAATGGTTAGACTGTAGGCTGGAAATGTACTCCTTATGGGAAAAATTCCTTCTGTATTTGTTTTTGACACTTCTTATGCTTCTTGGAACTAATTAATACCTAGTCTCAAGGTATTACTGTACTTAAAGTGAAGGGTAAAAATGGACCTTAATAGGAATAGTTACTTTGATTGAAAAAAAAAATAGAGCTCATAAGAAGTCTGAAATAGAAACACAAGGGAGTTCAGAGAAAATGAGAAAGGGAAATTTGAGGAATGGGAAGAAGCTATATGACTATGCAATGCAAATATTCTAAAATGGGGAGAACAAGTATCCATTCAAAACCTTAATGTCTTCAAGAGGGCATTTTGAAGAAAACTGGGGCATGGAGAAGACTACACAAGCATGAAAGAAGATATGGTAGGAGAATTGAACCACACTTCCTCCCCCCACCCTTCACGGCATAGAAGTACACTAACTTCAATAGGTATGGGGAAGGGACTGAGGTTTAAGAGAAGTATGTTAAAAGGAGGAAATAGTCACAAACAAAACAAACCTGATCACAAGGAGAAATCAAAAGAAGCAAAAGAAAAGAATTTTTACAATTTTTTTTTTAAATTTTTAAACACTTGGAGAATTGATGAACAAATTTTGGAATACAATGAAAACTGGGTAATAAAAATTACAAAAAAGAAAATTTTTCAGCAAATTCTAACGTGTATGAACTGATGCAGGATAAAGTAAGCAGAACCAGAATATTTTATACAACAGTTACACTGCAAAGACAAACAAATTTGAGAGATTTTTTTTAAAGAACTCAGTTCAGTGCAGCAAGCAATCGTGTTGCAAGAGGACCTATGATGAAGCATGTTATTTCCTGACAGAGAGGCAGTGAAGTTAAGGTGCAAAAAGAAACAAACTTTTGAATGTGATGGCTCTGTGGATTAATTTTGCTTGACTATACTTATTTTTGAAAAGAAATTTTTTTTCTTTCTTTCACTTTTTAATTGGGGGGAGAAGATCTGGGGATGGAAGGATACCATTAGTGAAATAAAGACCATTGAAATATTTTTAAAAAACACACTGAAGATAATAGAAGGTAAGTTCAGAAGGAAACACAAATTAGGCAGGATAGTTTTGAGAATAATGTGTAGAATTTATACATATAAAAATTTATGTGATATGAAATGGGGATTCATGATTTCATATAGGAACCCTCTTACTGTTTTTACTATTTATGTAGAAATGCTCTTTTTTTTCCAGTGTTTAAATTCTGATTCTGAAACAAAATACTTACTGACTAATCAATCTCGGATTTACTAAAATATTTAGTGAGCAGTTTTTTTCTTGAAGCTCTCAGTGCTTTACTAAATGCATAAATTGTAAATTAAATAATTTGGTGTTAAATATGAATTGTGCCCAGAACTGCAGAAGAATAACTTTCATGTTGTCATAGATTGAATTAAATCTTCAGAACTTTTTGATGTAAAATTTGTTTGATATGTATTTTCATTAGTTTTTTTCTCTCAGAATGTCAGGATTTAGTTCGTAGTAGGGTTTTCACATAATATTTAGTGTAGGACAGGAAATTTAGTATAAATAGAGAGAATTTAATTTGTGAACTTGTTAATTATAAAACATTTATAAATGGTTTTGAAGATATATCTACTGCTTTGAAAAAAATACAATTTTAAGGGCAAGGGATATTAGTTATACCATACCATATGTACCCTGATCATAACACAGAAATGCTATAAATGGATAAAATTTTAGAACAATACCCTATTCTAGTACATTTAGTATATCTTTTTTTATTTTTTTGCTTTTTGCTGAGGCAATTGGGGTTAAGTGACTTGCCCAGGGTCACACAGCTAGGGAATGTTAAGTGTCTGAGACCAGATTTGAACTCAGGTTCTCCTGACTTCAGGGCTGGTGCTCTAACCACTGCGCCACCTAGCTGCCCCCATTTAGTATATCTTTTAATAAAATATGCATAAAGAGTCCTGACCAGAAAAAATCCTCTTTTTTTGATTGTAGAGGAGGCAAGATGACGACCCATTAATTAATGTGCAGCAAGACTCTGGACTCAACTGTCTGAGAGTAAAGCCAGCTACGTTTTCCTTTGAGGATTCTGGGGTATCCCTGAATAGTTGGATTATCTTTCTGTAACATCTTTATCTATAGCTCTCTTTCAGTCTTTTTTTTTTTTTTTAAATCTTGATTAACTATTAGTGATTTATACTTGTGTTCTGTTTAATGAAATAACAGTAATTAGCTTTTACAAATGTTTTGTTTTTTTCTGTGAAGAATATAGCAAGAACTGATGTATAAATATCCCCCCTCCCGGAAATACCTGGGGACTGCTAACACTCTACCCCCTTTTTACTTTCATCTCTAGGAAGAGTGGGCTCAAATTTAAAATGATTTCTACATAGTATTGATCTCACCAAGTTCACTCTCAAATGCAGCATAGTTACTGGGTTGAGTAGTCAACTACTATTGAGCTGATCCCAGAGGTTGTTTCTCCAGGGCTTAATTTTAGGCTATCTTTGTGCAAAACCCAGTGTAGTCTCTAGTCCCAGACCTCTTGTGACTCAGTTTTTTATTAACCTTAAACTCACAAGATCATAGTTGTCAGTCATAGACCTTTAAAACAGGAAAGAATATTCACAAAAGACCCATATTCATTGCCACATATCATGAATGGGGAGAATCCAAAGTTTGTTCCCATCTGGAGACTTACAGAAAGTTTTCTCTATATAAATATTGATAAAGGAGGAAAGGAGCAAAGTCAAGAGGCTTTATTTGGCTGGTTAGTACATTTTGAATGCAGCCCAATTAGTGTTCTCCCAAGTCAAAGGGCTTCTTTTTATCTTATGGTTAGCAGTACAAGATAAGTTATAGAATGTCTGTTTACATGGATATTGCATCAGCTGAGCACAATGCTGCACATGTCCATAAGAACTAGATTCACTTGCTGGTTCTCCCTGTACCTGAGTTAGCTAGAGAGTTAAGCCTGTGCAGGACCACTCTTCATCTGCATAGTGCCTGTAAGAACCAAAAAAAAAGAAAAACAAAGATCAAGAATTTAGGTGTATAGTGGCATGTCTGGAAGCTGATGGTAACTAGGAGATGAGATGGAGGCTTGCCTTCTGGTAGATAGAGCAAAAGCTCCTCCTTCTGAGCCAAAGGTGATTCTCAGAGTGGAATCCAATGATACATAATGTTATAACTTTATGACTAAATCAATATGTGTGTTATTTTCATTATTCTTTATTCCTTGGGTATCATTTCATAAAAGTCATGTTTCAAACCAGTTCCAGTTGTTCAGTGATGAAGAAAGCCATATACACCCAGGGAGAGGCCTGTGGGATCTGAGTCTGGACCATAACATAGCATTTTCACACTCTCTATTGATGTTTGCTTGCATTATGTTTTCCTTCTCAGGTTTTTTTTTTTTTTTTTCCCTGTACAGCAAGATAACTGTATAAATACGTATACACATATTCGATTTGTCAAATATTTTAACATAATTAACATGTATTAAACTTCCTGCCATCTAGGGGAGAGGGTGGAGAATAGGAGGGAAAATTTTGTAACAGAAAGCTTTGCAAGGGTCAGTGTTGAAAAATTACCTATGCATATGTTTTGCAAATAAAAAGCTTTAATAAAAAAGGTTTTCTTTGCAAAGAAAAAAGTCATCTCATTTCTTTGCATTCTTTATGTTTGTAATTATCTATGGCACATGTTGATGTACCACAGTTGTTTTGAATTACATGATACAAGGATTTCCAGGATTTTAAAAAATTGCAAATTATCCCATTTGAATATGTTTGTATAGATAGGTCTTGCGTTCTTATTAATATTCTTATGACCTAGCTTAGTGGTCAGTTCCTTGAATTCCAGAGGCTATAATTATGTAATGCCATATTGTTTTCAAAAAAAGATAGGATGAATCCCTTACTCCATTAGTAGCATAACATTCTTTTTTTTTCCCCCTCCCTTTCCTCTTATGTCATTCTTCTTTTCTTTCCTCTTCCTTCTCTTTAGTACTACTGCCTTAGGCAACTAGGTGGTATAGAGAATACAGTGCTGGATTTAGGAATTTAAATCCTCTCTCAAACACTTAAACTGGACCCTGGACAAGTCACTTAATTTCTCCACCTTAGTTTCCTTCTTTATAAAATGAGGATAATGATAACATCTTCCTTCTAGGGTGTTTGGGAGGATAAAACAAGACAATGTTTATAAAGTGATTTAACCCTAAGGCACTAAATAAATGCTTGCTATAATAGACAGCTACTATTACTGCTTCCTTCCTCCTCTTTTGCCAACTTTTGCCCTGCTGTTTTTTTCCATTTCTTTTATTTTCCCTCCTTTTTGTCTCTTCCCCTCCCCCTCCTCACTGTTTTTCAGCCCCCCCCCTTTATTTTTGCTTTATCTGTTGGTGGATACATATCAATACAGATGGCATCTAAGAGTCCCAGTGATGCTTGAATTACTGAGAGTTCGTTAGTGTGTTAGAAGAAGCTTCCTGACTTTGAGATTGGCTTTCTTTCCAATATGCTATAGTGCTTGCCAATGTTTTTATTCTTTTACAACTACCTTTCATGATTTAATAGCTATCATGTGCTATCTCAGTTTTTAAAATTATATTTTTCTAATTACTGGGTATCTTAATTTTTCAGTTGATTATTGCTATTTTGTGTCATTACTTTCTAGAACTGCCTTTCATATTCTTTATCCATTTTGATCTTGGTTTATATATCTTATTCTTAGAAATATATGGGAATTCTCAAGTCTTTTTTTAAATTTTTTTAATAATGCTTCTAGATACTTTGGTGGATTTGTGATTTTACCACTGTATTTTCTCCATTGCTTCAGATTGCAATCTTGTCCTGGGGAAATCTTGTCTATGTCCTCTTTGAATCTTCCATGGAAGGTAGTGGTCTGCTCAACACACTGAGTAGATATGTTTATCATATAGTTATGAAACTTGATGTACCACTCAGGGCAAGTCATTCCTTCTCAGCTTCAGCTTATTTTTAAAATGGGATTAGTAATAGCAACCTTACAGGGTTGTTATGAAGTTCCAATGATAGATGTATAGTTCTTTGCAGAACTTAAGAACGCTATATTAATTCTAACTATTATCATTATTGTTGGTTGTCATTGTTATCACCATCATTATTATCATCATCATTAATATTATGTGAATACCATTGGAACAATTGTGCTGTTCACAAACTTTGCATTTCTTTTTTTCAATTTTACTCAATAGGATTTTATTTTTTCAATTATATGTAAAATTAGTTTTCAACATTCATTTTTATAAGATTTTGAGTTCCAAACTTTTCTCCCTCCCTGCCAATACCTCCCCCTTCCCAAGACAGTAAGCAGTCTGATGTAGATTGTACATATACAATCATTTTCATCCTATTTTCATATTTGTCATGTGAAATAAAAATCAGAACAAAAGAGAAAAAACATGAGAAAGAAAAAGCAAGTAAAAAAAGGGTGAAAATAGTATGTTTCAGTCTGAATTTAGTCTCCATAGTTTTTCCTCTGGGTGCATTTCTTTTTTTCCTTTTGTTTTTTAAAATTTTTTTATTAAAGCTTTTTATTTTTCAAAATTTTAATTTTCAAAATTTTCAAAACAGTGAACAATTCTTCAGCATTAGCCTTTGCAAAACCCTTTGTTCCAATTTCCCTCCCATTCCCCACGCCCTCTCCTAGATGGCAAGTAGTCCAATATATGTTAAACATGGTAGAAATATATGTAAAGTCCAATATATGTATACATATTTATATAATTATCATGCCGTACAAGAAAAAAAAAGAGAAGTGAAATAAAATGTGCAAAGAACAACAAAAAGATTGAAAATGCTATGTTGTAAACTACACTCAGTTCCCTTAGTTCTCTCTCTGGGTGTAGATGGCGCTCTCAACCTTTGGAGCAGGTTTGAATCATCTTATTGTTGAAGAGAGCCATGTCCTCAGACTTAATCATTGTATAATCTTCTTGTTGCTGTGTGTAATGATCTCCTGGTTCTGCTCATTTCACTCAGCATCAGTTCATGTAAGTCTCTCCAGGCCTCTCTGAAATCGTCCTGCTGGTCGTTTCTTACAGAGCAATAATATTCCATGACATTCATATACTATAATTTATTCAGCCATTCTCCAATTGATGAATATCTATTCAGTTTCCAGTTTCTTGCCACTATAAAAAGGGCTGCCACATTTTTGTACATATGGGTTCCTTTCCCTTCTTTAAGATCTCATTTGGATACAAGCCCAGTAGAAACTCCGCTGGGTTAAAGGGTATGCATAGTTTGATAACTCTTTGAGCATAGTTGGAAATTGCTCTCCAGAATGGTTGGATCCATTCACAGTTCCACCAACAATATATCAATGTCCCAGTTTTCCCACATCCCCTCCAACATTCATCAGTATCTTTTCCTGTCATTTTAGCCAATCTGAGAGGTGTGTTGTGATAGATTAGGCTTTCCATTTCTTTTACTACATTATTGCCTAATCTAGTTTTCTGCTTATATACCTTTATGATAGTATTTATGCTATTTCTTCTCTGTAGTTCTTTTTTGATAATATATTTTAGTCTACTTCTGTCTACTATACTCCCTTATATTATGCTTGTCATGACCTGCAGTGACTTTATTTCTCTAGAGACAATGATACTCAATTATTTGTACGTATATGGCATATTGATGGTAAGGATAGGTCTTTGTTTGATATATAAGCTTAATATCATTAAATGTGCTTTCCCATTTCCCAAGGACAATTTAGATTATTCTGTTCTATTTAGTTTTGAGGTATCTATTAAGATACATAGATTCTGATGAACTAACTAGTTTTAGGGTTGTTTATCCAGTAAATAGCCTATGTAAAAGTGCAGAGATGGGAGATAGATTATTATGTATGAAGGAGAGCAGAAAAACAGTTTGGGTGAATTGAAGAATGTGTGAAAAGGAAATGAAATAATGTCGATTGCTTTGCATACTGTAAAGTGCTATATAAATGTAGCTACTATCATTATTACTGTTATTAATAAGTTGAGAGGTAGGTTAAGCTAGATTGTAAAACACTTTTAAGCATAAATAGTAAGTCAAAACAAATCTCCACATTGGTCATATCCCTCCAAAATATTTTAATTCATTATGCATTTTGAGTTTTTCATCTCTTTATATCAGAAGATTAGTAGCATGTTTATTCATTAGTACTTTGAAAACCTGGATGTTCATTATGTTGGCAAGAGTTTAGCACGATAGTATTCCATCACATTTATATACCATAATTTGTTCGCCCATTCCCTAATTTATGGACAATCCTCAGATTCCCATTCTTTGCCTCCTCAAAAAAGGCTCTATTTTTGTATATCCTTAGAATTTATTTTGTTTAGAATTAATCTTTAATCTGCCCTACTAATTTACCTTTCTTCCTTTTTCTCTTTCCCTCCTATTTTCCTGTTGAGTGAAATGTATTTATTACGTACCCAGTCTTGTGTGTATTTATGATTCTTCTTTTTCTTTTGGCTACTTCTAATGAGATTGAAGTTCAAGTGTCAGCTTTTCCCCTTCTTCCCCCTTTTTTGTCTACATTTTTATGTACACTGATTATGGGAGATAATTTTCACTTATCTTCTTTTCCCTTCTCCTTGCCCTTCCAGTGTGTTCCTCTTCCTCTATTTTTTTTTTCTTAAGATCATGAAGATAAAAGAAAACCATACCCAAGTCTAATTGAACTTTTTATGAACTCGATTTTGATAGAGTTCAGAAGAGACAAGTTTCATCTCCCTGTATTTGAATGTAAGCAATTTATCACTGTTTGGTCTGTTAGCATTTTTCATGTTTGTTTGTTTGTTTGTTTTTTTCTCAGCTCTGGTCTTTTCAGCAGGCATGCTTGAAAGTCCCTTGTTCATTAAAGATCCCTTTTCCCCTTTAAATTTTTAAATATAGTTTTGCTGGATAGTTTAATTTTGTTTGCCTTCTGGAATATATATTCCAGTATCTCTGCTCCTTTATTAGTGCTAAATTATGAATAATTCTGAGTGAAGCTCCTTGATACTTGAATTCTTTCTCTCTGGAAGCTTGTAGTATTTTTTTTTTTTCCCTTTTTACCTGGAAGCTCTGCATTTTGGCTTTGTTTCTGGGAATTTTTATTTTGGGGTTTCTTCAGGACGTAATCTGCGGATTCTTTGTTTTTTCTATTTTCTTTTCTATTTTCCCTCTGTCCTCTGGTTCTAAGAGATATGGGAAGTTTTCATCTTTTGTATTTGTGTCTTGAACATCCTGTCACTATTATCTGCTTTCCAGGTCAGTTCTTTGCTTTTTTCCTATGAGATACCTTATATTTTCTTCTATATTGATTGGACTTTCCTGAATATTTGGGATCCCTTCTTGTTTTTGATTTCCCTGGTGTACACTGTACATATTGCCAAGGTGCAATCATGATTATATGCTGGGTTGAGTAGCATGGATTTAAAGTGAGAACATTTCTTTCTAGAATCTGTAAAGTTGTTGAAAATTACGATATGACTATGCCATTCTCTTCCCCCCCCCCCCCCCGGACTTTTATAATTTATATTACTTCAATCAGAGTTAGGGAGGATCTGGACCTGTAATTTCATTGTTATAGGAAGCTAGCTTGAGGCAAGGAAATTTCCTTTACCAGTTCAGAACTAAAACTGTTCAGTAGTTTGTAACTAAGAGAATTGTCTGGAACCCTTAGAGGTTGAATGACTTGCTCAGGGGTCACAAAGTCTGTTCCGAGGCAAGATTTGAACCTTGCATTCATTATCTCTCTTATTCTGTGTTAAATGTTATAACCTCTTCTTTTGTTACCCATGGAATGTTGTTCCTTTCTCACAAAAGGGCTCTGGCTCTGGGCGTAGGCAAATGTGTTATTCTTATGGGAGACTGGCCCCGAAGTGGGGGGGGGGCAAGTTTTTTTTTCCACACTGTCTAGTTCATTCTATCCCCACTTTCTTCTCCAAGTTCCAGAAAGACAAAACAAAACAAAACAAACAACCTCTTAAATAAATGTAGTCTAGCTTATGTCTGATGTCTCCTCATAAAGGGATCAATAGGATCTCTTTTGGAGAAAAGTAGTCAAGGTACCTAGATATTACCTATAGTACAGTTACTAAATTCCTCGTTTGAATACATTGACCATTGCTAAGGGTTTGGTGGCTGGGGAGAGGGTAGGGGGTGGGGGTGAAGAAAGGCGTTTGAAGTCCAAGACAGTACATGTTGAAGAGGGTACACGTATACACACACACACACACACACACACACACACACACACACACACAAAACTGTCTTTTCTTATATGTCTATCCCATATAATGAGCTCAAAGGGGTTCAGTTATTAAATAGCTTTCCACTGGGTTTATAGAAAGACCAACCAGCCTGGGGCCCTTAGTTATGCTTGCTCTTTAGTAAATGGCCAGAATGTCTCACTCCCTATGGATCCAGTTTACACATATCTAGTACCATGATTGGTGCCCCTGTACAGATCCAGGGATTTCCCTGATGATGCCAGTTATATACTTAATAGATGCATTCATTTATGCATATTACATTAATTTTAACCTTTTGCCTTAATGAAAATTTTAAAAAAAAGCTAAACTTTAAAAAAATTTTTGACCTTTCTATTTTTGAAGTCATATTTAGTATTTTAAAAAGTTTGACTTTTTTATTTTTTGAAGTTCTATTAAGTCATGAAAGTGAAAGGAAATTTTATTTATTTTTCTATATCCCCCTGAATCTTTTACTAGAGTTTCTGAGTCCAGATTCAGATATCTTTGAAAGCTTTAAGATTTGTTTTTTGGGGATTGTTTTTCTATAAAGGTATTTTCCTTCACCAAGTCTTCTCATCCTTGCTTTTTAAAAAAGTACTATGTTGAGAAATCTATTTTGAAGTTTTAAAATACTTAAGTAAAATTCTGTTGAATGTTTAGTTTGTGATCTTGGTATTATAAAAATACACTTAGAATAATTTTTCAGAGGAAAATTATTTATGCACTTGGAGAGTTGCCTGGGATCCTGAGAAGGATCTTGTCCATAGTTTCATAGTACATAGTGTTTTTCTTTAAGATATCTGTGACTATACATACATAATGTATATTAAAATTCAGTTAATAATATATAACTTATTTACTGAACTCAGGCATACATATATGCAATTTATTTTCTCTTATTTCCTTTCTATTCATATACACATATACAACTTAGTTTTTTTCTCTATATATGATAGATTACTGAAATAGAATATACACACAGAAAATAGAACATAGATATTGATAGATATACATCATAAATCATTATATAGAAAAACCCAGTAAATTGCATATATGTATATGTGTTTATAAACATATGCATGCTTGAATTCATTGAATTTCTTGCAAGACACTAGATTTTAAAATTTTTTCTTCCTCCTTTTTTTATATTATTCTTTTTCTCTACCTATCCTTTCTCAATTCAGGATCAGGAATTATTTTAAAATAAATTTGAACTAGCATTTACATTTCCTTCTGGATGGCATTGTCAGCCTCTTCCTAAAAGGCAAAATATAATATATCAGCTCATTTATTTGGGCTTCCTGTTCCTTGGTGTACTGTATTGAGCCAGAAGGAGGGGGTAGGACTCTTAAGGTATAAAACGATTAATCGTTCAACTGTTATGTTTGAAAATGTTACACTGTACATGTTTTTAATTGTGAACAAATAGGGAACTGTAATCCTTGTTCATCATTTATTTTTTAATCTATAAATTGGAATAGTGATTGAATGTTTTATTCTTAAGCAGCAAAAATGATTCACAGAGCCATATTTTTCAGGTCTTATGAAATGGAGGCAGTTTTAGGGATGAATATATGGCTCTTTCTGTCTGGAACTTAATCACTTAATCTATGGAAGCTATTAGGTTGAGTCTTTGCATAATTTACAATTTGTCCTTTTAACTTAAATTTGCAAAAGCCAGAAACATCTTGTAAATTTATGTCTGGTCAGCTTTAAAAGAGAAAACACCCCTCTGCTTAAAAGAAATGGTACTTCCTGCTTTCATAAACAGTCATGTGCATAGTTTAGCAAGGCCTGATGCCTCTGGAGCTTTTTTCCTTTATAGCACCATTGAATCTCAGTCTTTACAGAAGTACTGCGAATCTTGTGGCCTCATTTTGAACAAAAGGGATTAGAGAAGAAAAATCTCTTGATAAAAGACTTTGGATAGCAAGGGCAGGCAATCTTGGTTGTGAATATTTTCTGATTTTTCCAGAAATCAAGCAGAAGATTGAGCTGCTGATGTCAGTTAACTCTGAGAAGTCGTCCTCTTCAGAAAGGTACAGCTACATCTCTTGCATGAACAATTAATGGTGTAGCACTGCTAAGAAGCAAGGCAGTATATTTTTTTTCTTGTCAAGTTTGCTATAATGTATTTTATTGTATGCTGGTTTTTGTGCTGTGGGTATACATATATGCACACATGTATATATACATATATACACACATATGCACACATACATATACACATATATACGTACATACATATATGTGTGTGTGTATATATATACACATATATATATATATATATATACATATATACATATATATATATATAGGTTTTTTTGCAGAGGATTATGTTTTTTTTTTTGTTAACAAATAGTAATATCTAATGAGCTGCAGCATGCAAATCACTATATAGCATACTGCTAGTTTATGTATAGCAGTTGTTGAAACCTTAAAAAATTTTCTTTAATTATGAAGAAACATTTGTTTTTTTCCAGAAATTGCCAACATTAGATTTTTTCTATCTTTTTTTTTTTTTTTTCTAGGGGGCTGGTGCACAATTACTAAGGTTATCTGTTAAATTTAGGTCGAAAAACTGAGTTTTTTATTGTACTAAACATGTTATATGGAAAGGGAGTGCCCTTTGTAAATAGCTTAGGAATTGCGAACCCACAGATTAGTCACATTCTGTGAGATAGATATGATGCTTCTTCAAGTCTGTGCTAGGAAATGGAACAGTCACTGCATGCGGTAATGGTTCATGCCTGCAGGTAAGGACAAAATGACTCAGAAGTATTTTTAAAGCAATTATTTCATCTGTCAATCAAATGATTATACTTTTAAGTAGATAGTTCAAATGAGTATTTTGCTATATGAAGTGGAACCAAGAAATTTTTGTTTTGAAACTGAAATAAAGCTGTGATTATCTTGGTATAATAAATAATGGATTTACTTCTGTTTATTAGAAATATGTATACTAAACAATATTACATATTCATAGTATTAAAGAAGTTCTATTGTTTTCCTTTATTGTGCTTAGTTAATATATACTGAATGTTGACATTTTGTAATTGAACAGCAAGCGTTTTTTCTGGCAGTAAAATTATATATTTTTAAATTACAGAAACAGAAGCAGTTTAATTTAAAATTAAAAATAAAATGCTTTAGGCAAAATACTTTAAGATATAATGTATTTATAAAGGGGATTTAATTTGATGAAGTAGTTATAGAGTAATCTTTTAGACAAAATGATCACTTTAAGTAAATTAATTAGAATGAAAAGGTAGATATATGTCCTTTGATTAAGATACTGCATAAATTTCTTATGTGATTAAAAAAAATTAGCTGAGTAAATAGAGAAAATGGTGGGAATTTTGTTGTCCTTTTCTGGAGATTAGAGTTCAACATGATATTCCCCCCCCCCCAAATTAAGAAATTTCAGGGTTTTTTTTGTTTTTTGTTTTTTGCAGATCTCACACTTTAGCTCTGTATCTAGCCGTAAGATATTAAACATTCTGCTTTTTTAGGAAAAAACAATTTTATATGCTGTGACTGTGTTGCCAATAAAATGGTGGTGATGAGAGGCTGTGATGTTTGGGGGTGGAGGGAGGTTCAGTAGTGAGGAAAGATAGATGCCAAATGTTATTAGAGCTTTGGATATAATAGGAACAAGGTTCATGATTGGTTGATATTTATAGCAGTTAATATATTACCTTTTTGGAAGAACATGAATTCTTTAAAGAAACTTGTTGAATAGAATGAATGAATGCCCTTGAGAGAAACCTGGAAATGGCTGAAATATTTTTGGGTTAAGTGTATTGTAGGAAAAGAAGATATTCAGAAATAATTTAACTGACTAGTTCATATTGCTGCCCAGCATCTTAATGAAATCTTGGGGAAGGGGAGAAAGCATGTGGTTATGATCAAGTTTAAAAAATTAAGCAGAATGCATACACAATAACTTGCCATATATTATTCCTAGAACTATTTTTGTAAAGTGGTTAGCAAAAGAGTATATATGACAAAATGTTTGTGTGTGTAATTTTATAAAAGGTGACTTAAGTCAACAAACTGAAAATAGTTTTTAGTTGGTCTAAATACCATACTAAATATCATTTTGTGATCAGACCTTGTTTGTCAGATTTCTTTTCAGGAATCTTAGGTGAAAAAAAGACAACAGGCATGGGGAAAAAAGGAAATCTAAAACATCAATAAAATTTTAACTGCTTGATTTCATGTAAAAAGAAAATTCTGAGTAATTGAGACTTAATGATTCATTGTGTTGAGGAATTTTATAGCTTTGAACCATTTCTTCAAGATTGCTTGTAAAAAAAATTCCATAAATGTGTTTCCTATTTTTTATATTTTTAGAGTATAAAAGTTTCTGAATTGAAACCTTTGCTTTAATATTGTTTTCCCAGTTTGCAGCATTGGAAATATGGCATTAGTTTTAAAGGCAGTTACTTTGGAATTTACATCAGCACTGAGCAAGTTTCTATTGTGTATATTGGGAGGGTTGGTGAAAAAACTTTAGACTTTCCGAAGGAGATTTAATGAATGGAGAAGCCATGATGGTGACTCTTTGAAGAGGCCAGATATCATCCTTTTACACAATATTGTTTTCCTGTGAGGAAAGGGATAATCCTTTATTACTGCAAGAATTGAAATGAAGAGATCAACATCCTCAAGCTAAAAGTTGTCTATTACACGATCTGGAAGTATCTGCAACATAACCCTGATGAGTTTTGTACCACAAATTTTTGGCAGTGTTGAGAAAAATAGGTAAAAGTGGAATTAGTTGGAACTGAGAAATAAATTAAAAAATAAAATTATTTTTTTCTCATTCTTTAAGGTAATTATTTTTTAAAGGAAAATTTTATTGAGTTTTTTATAGTATCAAAATTTCCCCTAATATCACATTCCATTGTGCTCCCAGGGAAAACACCTCATATAACAAATATATTTTGAAGATAAAAAAGAGAGAAAATATCAGCAAAATTGATTTAATATATCTAAAAAATGTGCAAAATGCTCAAATTGTGAACCTTCCCTTTCTAAAAAGGGGTGTAGTTGGGTTGTCTTTTGATGTCATACTTGTTCTTAGTGATTTTCCTACATTTTACTTTTGATTTTTGTGTGTGTGTGTATATATATATGTGTGTGTGTTTGTTTATATTTTATCTGCTTACTTCACTCAACTTTGTATTCACATATATCATTTCTTATAGTACAGTAATATATATGTAATACAGTAAAATATATGTATATATATATATACACACACACAAACACACAGTTTTTATCTATTATAATTTGTTTAGTCATTTCCCAGTCAATGGGCATCTGATTTGTTTCCAATTCTTTGCTGTAACCAAGTATTGTCACTTTCATGGCAATATATATGATATATGACGTGATTTCTTTTTGATATAAGCTTCATAGTACAATCTCTTGTTCAAAGAGATTGTCCATTTAGTCACTTGATTTGCATAACAACAAGTTGCTTTCCAAAGTGGTTGTACTGATGCAGTTATGCCAACAATACACTAGAGTGCTTATTTTCTTATAATTTTTCTAACATTAAATATTCCTATATTTTATACTTTTTGTCAATTTTCATGGAATGCAGTATGCATTCTTCTGAGGATTGTTTTTATTTTAATTTCTCTTTTTATTTGAAGCATTCTTTCATATTCTTAATAATTTGCTTTTTCTGAGAATTGATATTCTTTGAACATTTATCTGTCGAGTAGTAACTTTTAATTATTACTTTTGTTTATGTATGTATGTGTGCATATATATATGGCATATATAAATGTGTATTATATAAGTATATATCTGTTAATTGTCAATGTCTTGAATGCCAAATACTTTTCAGAGAAATTGACAAAAATATTCCCCCTTCTTCATTTGACCATTTTTTTCTTATGTAGAAATTTTTCAGTTTAAATTAGAACTGTTTGGTTAAGAAGGTATCTCCTTCCTGTAGTTTTGAAAGGTATATGACTTCTATTTTTTGTATGTGGTATGATCTTTATTATTAATGTCATGTTTCATTTAGAATATATTATGAGATGGTGTAAGGTATTGGTCTAAACCTAATTTCTGCCAGACTATTATCCCATTTTCCAGACAGATTCTGTTAAATAAGGAATTCTTTCCCAAGTACTTTTATGTTTTCTACTTATTGAACCCTGGGCTGTTGAATTACATTGTTCCTAATTTTCCCTTGTCTAGTTAACTCCTTTTATATCTGCCTTTCTGTTTTGTTTTAAAAGTAATATTTGATCAAAGTACAGATAATATTTTAAGACTGAAGGAATTCTATCAATGCCTTCAACTATAAATATTTTTCAACATAAAATAAAAGATTTCATATTTTGCTTCCAAATATTTCCCCAGTAGAATTATGCCTTATAACAAAGAAATAGCATTAGCTACAAATAAATCATTGTACAAATAAAAACTTATAGCTCATACAACATTTTGTAATCTTAGCCCACATTTTTTTTTCCAACAATGCATGTGATAAATTAAGATTGATAAGTACCTGAAATGAAAAGATAGGTATCTGAAATGTAATGTCTTTTAGTATTGTTAATGTTGTTGATCATGATTAATGTCAGTGTTGTTTTCTTGGTTCTATTTAATTTATTCTGCAATACTTTATACAAGTTTTCCCAAATATTTATGTTATTCTATTCATTAGTTTGTTTTATACCCACAACTCCTGCCCAAATTTCTACTATGACTATTTTGGCATATATAGGACCATTGTGTTTGTGTTTTGATATCCTTAGGTTATATGCCTGTTAGTTGTCTTGAGTGAATGAGAAATATAATTACCTTTCTAGTGTAATCCAAATCGTATTCTATGATACTTTAAGAACTTCATAATTTCACTTTTGGCATATTCTAGTTTTTTTATTCAAAAATTAATTTAAAAAAATTTGTGAGTTTTAAGTCTTTCTTCACTGTTCTCCCGCCCATTGAGAAAGCAAGAAAATGATACCCATTGTACATAAAAATCATGCAGAGCATTTCCACATTAGTTATGTTGTGGATGGGGGTGGGAGGGAAGCAAGAAAAATAAAGTGAAAAAAAAAGTTTTAGTTAGTTTGCACAGAGCCCATCAGTTCTCTTTGTGGAGATGGATAACGTTTTTTATCATGAGTTTTAGGAGATTGATCAGAATAGCTAAATCTTTCACACTTGATTATTGTTAACCTTATTGCTGTTCCTGTATATAATGTTTTTTTGGTTCTGCTCACTTTACTTTGTATTAGTTCATATGTCTTCTCAGGTCTTTTGAGATCATCATATTCCACTACTATCACTTGTTCAGCCTTTTCCCAATTTATAGACATTTCCTCAGTTTCCAATTCCTTGTTACCACAAAAAGAACTGTTTTAAATGTTCTTTTACATATGAATCCTTAACTTTTTCTTTACTTTGGGTATGCAAAGTTTCTTAGTCCTTTGGACCTAATTCCAAGTAGTTCTTCAGAGTGGTGGGACCAGTTCACAGCTCCACCTACAATGCATTAGTGTACCTATTTTTCTACATCCCCACTAGCATTTGTTATTTTCTTTTTCTATCATTTTAGACAATCTGATGATGGGGTGTTTCCTCAAAGTTGTTTTAATTTGAATTTCTCTAATTATTAATGATGTGGAGAATTTTTTTTCCACTTAACTATTGATGGCTTTGATTTCCTTTTCTGAAAACTGCCTATTCGTATATTTTGACCATTTAATTGGCTAATGATCTTATTTTTATATATTTGATTCATTTTCCTACATATTTGAGCTTGAGACCTTGATAATGGAGAAACTTCCAATAAAATTTCCCTCCTCAGTTTTCTTCTTTCCTTTTAATTTTGACTTTTATAAAAATTTTGGTGGTTAATTAAAAAACTTTTGACTTCAGTGTAATCAGTTATTCTATCTTCTTATATATCTTTTTTTGCTGAGGCAATTGAGGTTAAGTGACTTGCTCAAGGTCACACAGCTAGGGAATGTTATGTCTGAGACCAAATTTGAACTCAGGTCTTCCTGACTTCAGGGCTGGTGCTCTATCCACTGCCCCACCTAGCTGCCCCTTCTGTAATATTTTCTATCTTTTGTTTGGTCTTGAATTATTCTTCTATCTATAGATCTGACATGTAATTTTTTCCTGTGTTCCCCTAATTGGCTTGTTTTATCATTCTTTATTTCTAAACCATGTACTCATTTTGAGCTTATTTTGGTATATGGTGTAAGATATCAGAATATGCCTGGTTTTTGCTATGCTGCGTTTTGGTTTTCTCTGTTTTTTTTTTTTTTTTTTTTTTTGGTTGACTCACTAGTTCTTGTCACAATTGCTTAGATTTTTGATTTTATCAAACAATAGGTTACTGTGCTCATTTTCTTCTGTATATTATGTACCTCTTCTATTTCATTGATCAACTGCTGTGTTTCTTAGCCAGTTTGTTTTTAATCTTATCTAGATTGTTTTGGTTATTACTATTCTCTAGTATAGTTTGATCTGCCATAGCTAGTCCCCCTTCCTTCACTTTTTTTTTTCCCCTTTAATTCTCTTGATATATTTCTTTTGTTCCTCTAGATGATTTTGCTATTTTTTTTTTTCTGGCCCTATGAAGAAATTCCTTGGTAGATTGATTAGCATGTATGGCACTAAATAAGCAAACAATTTAGGTAAGAATCGTTATTTTTTATGTTTGCTTGGCCTACCTATAAGCAATTAATATTTTCCCAATTGCTTAGATCTGTATTTCTATGAGTTTTTTGTAATTGTGGTCATATAGAGCTGTGTGTAACTTAACAGATAGATTCCTAAAAACCTTATACTTTCTCCAGTTATTTTTAGTGGAATTTCTCTATCTCTTCCTGCTGGGTTTTATTGGTAATATATAGAAATGTTAATGAACTTTGCTAAAAGTTGTTAATACTTTTGACTAGTTTTAGCTGATTCTTTTGATTCTCTATGCATACCATCCCATTATTTGTAGAAAGGGATAATTTTGTTTCCTCATTCCCTATGTTTATTTCTTCATTTTCTTTTTCTTGTCTTACTACTATACCTAGCATTTCTGGTAGAAAATTTAAAAATAATGATGATAATAGATTTTTTGTTTCCTTCTTGATCTAATTGATAAGATTTCTAGTTTATCATCATTAGAAATATTGCTTATGTTTGTATGAACTGACTGAACGAAGTGAGCAGAACCAGAAACACATTGAATACAGTAACAAGATTGATGATCAACTATGATAGACTCAGCTTTTCTCAGCAATACAATGATCCAAGGCAATTGGCTTGGATTGGAAAATGCTATCCTCATCCAGAGAAAAAATTGTGGAGACTGAATGCAGATTGAAGCATTCTATTTTCACCTTTTTTCCCCCTTTCTCATGGTTTTTATTTTTGTTTTGCTTTTTTTTCCCAACATGACTCATATGAAAATGTTTAAAATGATTGTACATTTATAACATACCAAATTGTTGTCTTGGGGAGAAGGGAGGAAAGAAAGAGGAGAAAACTGAGAACTCAAAATCTTACAAAAAGTGAATATTGCAAACTATCTTTACATGTAATTGGAAAAGATAAAATACTGTTAAATTAAAAAAAGAAATAATGCTTGCTCTTGGTTTTATATACTACTTATCATTTTAAGAAAAGTTTCATGTATATCTGTACTTTTTAGTGTTTTCAGTAAGAATAACTATTATATCTTGTCAAAAGCTCTTTCTGCTTCTGCTGATATAATCTTATGATTTTTGTTGTTTTCCTTACTGTTTTGATCACTTATGCTTATAGTTTTCCCAATACTGAACCAGCCTTGCATTCCTGGTATATATCCAACCTGGTCCTCTGTTCTTTGTGATATATTGTAATCTCAGTCTTAGTATAGTTTTTCTTGTTTTTGATATCTGTGGTTTAGGTGTCAAAATCATATTTATGTCATAGAAATAATTTGGTGAAATGACTTCTCTGTTTTTTCCTGAACAGTTTATATAGAATTGGAATTAAATTTTATTATTTAATATTTAGAATTTTTAAATATTTAGAACTTTTAAATTCAGCTGGTCGTGATTTTGTTGTTGCTGGTTTTTTTTTTTTTTTAAGGGAGGTCATCTATGGCTTTTATGATTTCCTTTTTTAAAAGTAGGGTTATTTAAATATTTTTCCTTTGGAGAACATTTACATCTATAAATATTCATATTAACATAACAAAAATCAGAATAATGAATTGGGCATTTAACTAAGAACTAGAAAAACATAAAATTAAAATCCCCAATTAAATATCAAATTAGAATTATAGTCATAATTATTTCTACTTTATAGGATTATGCTCAGTTTTGTTAGGTAGATTATTCTTCTTGGTTGTAATCCTAGCTCCTTTGCCTTCCAGAAAATCATATTCCAAGCTCTCCATTTCTTTTTAGAGATAGTTGCTAGATCTTGCATGATTCTGACCATGGTTCTAGAGTATTTGAATGGTTTCCTTGATGGCTGATAAAATTTTCTCAATATTCCAGGGAATTTTCATTTTGAAATTTCTTTCTGGAGGTTATTGGTGGATTCTTTCAATTTCAACTTGGCTTTTTGATTCTGAGACATACATGTTTCCTTTATAATTTCTTGAATTGTGATATCTAACTTTTTTAAAATCAGAGTTTTCAGGCAGTTTAATGATTAATGATTCTTAAATTATTTCTTCAAGTATATTTTGTTGTTGGATTTTGAAGGAGGAAATTTTGCTTATTCAGTATTTAAATGATAGGCATAAAACACTTAATAAATAAGAAGAGAACAATAAAGTTACTGTTTTCCTAGACAGTTCATTTGAGAGATGCCACAGAATGGTGGATAGAGGGCAGAGCTTGTACTCTGGAAGACCTGGGCTCAAATCCCCTTTCTCATATGGGTTGCTTAGCTTTGTGACTATGTGCAAGCCAGTCACTTAATCTTTCATACCATAGTAATTTATTAAGACAATGCAAATTTTACTGGTAGGAGTTTTTAGAACAGAAATTTCATATATCAAAAATCATAATCCTGGACCAAAAAGAAATTATGGATAATTAAGTGAGTGACATTAATTTAATGAGAAAGGAGAGAAAGGAGAAAGACACTATGATGATGTCTGTTCAGTACTGGGAATCTACTCTAGTATTGTAGACAGGAGAGAACATAAATAGTAAATGTGCATGTCCTCTTTTGCTGCCTTAGTAATATGCTCTCATATGTTTAGAACTACCTAAAATTCCTATGAGTATAATTCCTTCTAATGAAAGTTTATACAATTTTCTTTGTGGGGAGAGGAGTATGTGGAGAGCAACTCAGCTTCAACAGAAACAAACCAATTGTTCACTTAGTTTGATCTAGGAGAAAGCAAAACCTAAGGATTAAGACAAACAATTATTAGTTGGATAGAATGAATAATTAGAATTTTAAGCTTGAGGAGCTGGACTCCAAATATAACAGATATGTAAGTTCTTTTAACATACAATATTATTCTTGCTACTATTATTTCATAGTTCAAAAATTGTGAATTGTATTTGTTTCATTCTTGCAGGCATTTTACAGTATTGGCATAGGTGATGTATCATTTTAATGAATATACATAAAATGATAAACTTGCATAATGATTATAGTGATTAGATTGGTGACTAGAAGTCTCTAAGTTTTTACTTTAGCATGAAATTATGAAATTGGTAGCATAGTATTGCACAGATTTTTATATTTTAGTGTTTTAAAATAATAGGAAGACTAACTGGTAAATTTTTATTAAAGTGATCACACAAAAATTAATGCAATGGAATTATTACATAGGGTTATTTTATAACAGGAATTCACAAACTTTTCTTTGTAGAGAGTTGCTTTTAATTTTCCCAGTCTTAAGTTTGGAAGAATGATAAATATGAATTATGGTGACATTATATTCCCTCTGAGTTTCATTTTTTTGAGAGGTATTTATAATGGTGGCAGCTGGCTTTGGGATCAATGGAACAAAGGAACCATGTTTTAAATTACTGAAATTTGTAGTAATAAAATTTAAAAGGCACCGTGGAGTAGTGGAAATAGTGCAAAACATAGGGTACATAAAGTTCTAATGCCAGCTTTTTTTCCCTGATATTGCACATTCCAGAGATCTGTAGAACCTGGAATAGTCATGGTATCCCAAATATTAGAAACTTTTTTGTTTCAGGAACAAGAAATGATTTCTTGTTTGGTTGAACATTTATTACATATCTATTATATCTCTAGTTCTAGCACCTATAGATGGAAATAGTAAGTAATGGAACAGTGGAAAACAGAACAGCTTTGAACCTGGTTTGAGTTTTAACTCAGTTTTTTATTAACTAGGTGATTTTCCTGATTCTCAGTATTGATTTAAATGTAACTGAGTACTTGAAGGATCTGTAGTTTTATTAGTTTTTCTATGAATACTTGTAAATTCAGCTACAGCTTAGTTTGATTTTCATAGTTTCCATAGACAAAAATTCATTACTTCAACACTCTCTTGATTACTCTTCTCAAATTTCACTAGGCTGGCTATGAGACAAAAGAGATATTGTACATCACCGGGGTTATATATGAACCCTTTCCAGCTTGGTGGGAAGTATAACATGAGAAAACTGAGGAATAAAAATATTGAAATTTACAGAAACTTATGCAATTAGTGGTAAAATTGGAACCAACACATAGTGCTACATATTCCCGGTTTCCATATTCTTTTCTGCTGCCTTGTCAGACTGAGTATATGACAACAATTCATATAATTCAAATGCAATTACTATTTAGCTCTCTTTTCCTAGGCAAAATAGAGAATACTAACATGTTTTTCAGGAGATCGTATTTTCATTACTCTGGTAATTCTTACTTCTCAACATCGTTGAAAAAAAATCTTATGCCAGAAAACAATATTGTCATGATTTAAATGAAAGTAAACTGAGGCACAAAGCTCCAACCATCTTTAATTTATTGGCTAAACTGGCATTTTTTACAGACAAAAGGAGGAACACCCAGACAATAGAAGGTAACATAGATGGGGAAAGCAATATGATTGGTTATAAAGTCAGAAGGATCATAGATTTGGGGGAACAGTATGATTGGACATCAGATAGGTATATGAGGCTAACAATTTGCCCCTCCTTCCATGTTATTGCTTATTGATTATAACTTATTCACTTAAATGGTTAATTAATGGTACATGGATAACCAACCAGACTTTCTTGAATGATAATTGGTAGAAGATAACAGCATTCTTTTAATTAATATAATTTGTAGGGAAACTGATCTTTTAAACGTAACTCAGTAATATTGAACTTCTGAACTAAAAGCAAAAGAAACATAACTTAAGAAATTATATAAAATGTCTGCCATAATATAGAATACAGTTGATTATAGAAATGAAGACAATATCAATTTGACTTTTTCAGCGTATTTCAAATATATGAGAAATATAAAAGAAAGGAAATTATTATATTCAAAAAGTAGATTAAGTCAGTATAGTATGAAAAGAATTATGGCATCAATGGTTGGCTCAGAGTTCATCTTCATTGAGAACTGAGTAGAAATATGTGATGATAGATAGGAAGATATATATAACATTTATTAAGTACTATGTACCAAGCACTGTATTGCTAGGGATATAAATACAGGTAATTAAAATTCCTTGCCTTCTTAGTCCTTAGCCAACTCCCTTAAGACTATAAATTGCTAATCAAATATGGACTTGTATTTCATAATGGGAGCATCCTCACTGGGCATTTCTTATATCGGTGAAATCACAGGTCCAAACAAAATTGAAACAAAATTTTAAAATGACATCAATTTTGGTGGTAAAATGGAATAGAAAAATAAAAGTTATAAGTGAGAAATTGGAATTTTAAAATGAATTGCATATCTTAATTTTTAGAAATTAAAGTATAGACAAGTATCAATAAAAGGGTTTGCAATATTTGTTTCGTACACTTAGTACTGTTGTTTCACTTTTAATCATTTATTAAAGGCTTAATGAAGACCTACTGAGAAAAAAAAAAGACATCACCCAAATGGGAAGACATATTCTACCAATTATTTTATGAAGAGTGATCAAAGATAGATTAATAGCTAAATCCAATGGCCTTTTCTTAACTTCCATCCTTTTTATAAACTGCTGAAGCATTTTGTTACCATTGACAATGACTCCTTTTTGGGTTTTAGTGGCCATTGCTTTTCCCTTTTTTTCCTCCAAACTCTCTGACCACACCTTACTTCCTTTTGCTATATCATCTGTGTCTAATCTGTATACATGGATTATATCTAAGGGTTCTCTTTTCTCTATACTCTTATTTTCATTAGCTCCCAGAGGATCAAATATTATCTCTATGTGAATGACTTCCTAAATGTATATAATCTCATCCTTATCTCCTGAGTTTGATTCCCACATCTCCATCTGGATCTGCAGAATGGAGAATTTAGGATTTATTATGAGATTTTTGAAAAGGAGGGGACATCAGAGATCAGTTAATCTTTATGGATTAGAAAACTGAATCTGAGAAAGATTAAATGACTTTTCCAGGGTTCTCTGAAGTGAAAGAACTGATAATAATGGTACAAGAAATAGAAACTTGGGTTTGTACAATAAGGGAAAGAAATGTTTATTCAAAAGGGGATATTAAGAGATTTCTTCTGTGCTCTTAAGTTTTTACTCTTAATTTAAATAAATTCTTATTCAGATTCACTGTTTTCTTGAATTAATTACTGCATTAATAGCTAAACAGTTTGATTTATTCTTTTTTTTTTTTTTTTTTTTTTGCTTAGGCAATCCGGGTTAAGTGACTTGCCCAGGGTCACACAGCTGTTACGTGTCTGAGACCACATTTGAACTCAGGTCCTCCTTACTTCAGGGCTGGTGCTCTATCCACTGCGCCACCTAGCTGCCCCGATGATTTATTCTTTTAATTATTGAGGAATAAACTTTTTTTTTTTTTTTGCTGAGGCAAGGGCTGGTGCTCAACAGTGTTTATTTTTTTAAAAAAGCTTTTTCTTTGATATTCATTTAGACTTTTTAGTAAATGTTCAAATGTTAATATTTGGTAGATTACAGTTTTAGATAAGAGTATGAGGAGAATCAGATTGCCTAAATATAACCTTAAAATTCTAATTAATAATAGTTTTACTTTTTATTATTCTTATAATCAATTATTTTCTTGAAAGCAACAGATTGGAGCATCTAGGTGGGCTCAAAGGATGGAGCTCCAAGGAAGGAAGTCAGGAGGACCTGAGTTGAAATTTGGCCTCAGACACTTAACACCTCCTAGTTGTGTAACCCTGGGGAAGTCACTTCCCCCAATCTTCTCAGCTAAAAAAAAAAAAAGAAAGAAAAGAAAGTAACAGATTGCAAAATTTTCCTTTCTTACCCAATTTATCTTTTTTTTTTTTTTCATTTTATTGACTTTTAGGTCTATTCACATTTAAAATTAGGAAAGTTAGGTTTATATTTTCCTTCATTTGTCTTAAATTTTATTTTTCAAGTAATGATTTTTCCCCCTTCTTCCATTGTAAACATAGTACTCTGTTTCTTCATTTATTTTACCTTAATCTTTTTTTTTTTTTTTTAAGATTGCCCTGTTCCTCCCCTCATTCTTGATGTTCCCTCCTGTTTGTTTCCCTTTCCCTTTGGAATTCTGCTCATTAATTCCCTTTTGTTTCCTCCTTTTTATTTGGTTGTTAAATTTTTTACCTTTTTTTTTCTCCTTTCAGTAAGATAGAGAGTCCTTCTATTATCCTTCTATTAGTTCTGTTCATTGGTTTTGTTTTTTTAATTTAAGTTTTGTGCCCTTTTATTTCTGTCCTGTATCTTCATTTTCTAGTTCACAGCTCTAAATATCTGCTAGTTTTTTGATCTCTTTGGTTCTCATAAATCAAAATTTCCTAGTTATCCATTCTGGCAGTTTTTCCCACTGTCTTCTAGAGCTGACCATGCACATTCCTCTTTTTCATTTTGGCCTCATTCCCAGAAAAATTCCAGTTATTTCAGGTGTCAGAACACTGCCTCATTTTAGTTTCCTTCCCCTACTAGGTCTCTGATTATACAGCCCCCCACCGATTTTTAGGTCTCCCCTACTCACTCTTATTTTCCGGTTTGCCTCAATGTCTCTACTCCCTGGGTCTCTTTTCCATTCCCTCAGATGCTTGGTGCTCCCAGAGGTTATGACTTTTTCCACTCCCACATTAGGTTGAATAGTTTTTTCAAGCATCATATCTCTCAGACAACATCCAGCCTAAGGTTCTTATCTTTCACAGAATGATTCTCTTCATTCACAGGAATATTCATTAGAGAATTTTCTTCTTACTCTTAAAAAAAAAAAAAAGCAAGATTTTTCTCTGCATAATTTTTTCTTCTTCATCCTCTCTCTCAGCTTCTTCTCTTCCTGAGAGACCACATGACCACATGGGTACTTTCCCTTCATTGCTAGCCCTGGATTTCCTCTGGACATACACTTTCCTCTTTCCTTCTCTTCCCCTTCTCACCCTCACTCCTTATTTTGTAATATAGTCTCACAAAAATCATTGGTTTAAGTGTGAGCAGGGTCAGGCCCTCCTCTTTACTCTCATTTCCATCTGATTTGTACATTTACTTGTCTCCTTTTGTACATTTAGAAAGAAGTGTCTTATTAATCTTTCTTTTGACATTTCCTTTTCTTGGCCTTCGGGTTTTTTTTTTTTTTTCCATTTCTTTGAGTTGTTTAAGAAGTAATTTCATTTCTGGTTTTCTTTTTAAGAATGTTTCAAATACCTCTTTATTATTAATGTGCTTTTTTTTTTATTACATTAAGCTAAAATTTGCAGGTAGTATCCTGAGTTCCTTTGATCTCTGTATTTGTATTGTATTCTATTCCTTCCTGCAGTTTTAGATGGGTTCTGAATCTTATTGTGTCATTTGAATTTCCCCTCTGGGGAAAATTAACAGAAATTGTTTCTGAATTGAATTCTGGATTGAAATTTAACCACTCTTTGTCTTGAAGTTTGCAGCCTTAAGTTTTCTTTCTTTCTCCCCCCTCCCCCCAGATGATCTATGAATTCTTTCAATTGATATTTCAGTTTCTGTGTTCAGAAGGTCTAGGCAATTCTCTCTTATTATTTTTTTCATTATAGTGTTGAGTTTTTCATCTTGTCATGTTTTTCTAGGAGAGTTATGATCCTCAGACTATTTCTGTGAATTTTGTCTACAAGATTACTATGCTTTGTTTGGATAGTGAATATATTGTCCTTTAGTCTTACTGTTTTTAAAAAAATCTTCCAGTTCATCCTGTGTTTTTGCGTTCCATTTCTGGTGTTTTCCATTTTGTTTCTTTGATCAGACCTACCATCACAGGTTCCAGTTTTTTTTTTTTTTTTTTTTTTTTTTTATTCTCATGAGTATTTTTGCTTTTCAGGCCCAGATTCTGCTTTCATCCTTCTCATTTTTCTTTTAAACAAAAATTTTGGAACAGTGTATTTTGTTTTCTTGTTGTTTTCACATTCTGCTTGTCCAGTAAAGTGTTAGATGGTTTTTCTTGGTTATACTGTATTTTTTCATAAGTGTCAGAATTAATTCCTTTGATTTATAGCCCCTATTCATTTATTTTGTTACTATCTTCTTTATTGATTTATCTGTTTATATTCTTTATCTGTTTATATTCAAAGTTTTAAAGTTTTTTTTTCCCTGAGATATTTGGTAATTTGAGTATTTATTTATTTTTGGCCCTGTTTTCCTCCTATTACTCACTTTCTGACTCCTTCCACTCTGATATTTTTCTCTGGGGAGTAGATTTCAAGTATCTGAGTCTCTTCATACAGTGGGCAATTTATGGTTTGTTTACCAGTATAGATCTTTCCCCCAATCACTTTTGGATGGTCAGATCTGGTTCCAGTTGTGTTATGCTCAGGGAGAAACTGAGATAGTATCACACATTAGAGATTAGATATTACTTTATTGATCCAGATGTAAGACTAGCCGACTGAATAGGACTAACATCACAGAGTAGTCAGTGATCCATTGAGGCAAGTCATGGATTTATATAGGTTCCTATAGCTCGGGGAGAAAGAACAGCTGAGAGATATCAGGGGTTCAAAAGAAACTATTAATTCAATTCTGACAGGTAGGGAGTGAGGGGAAGAAGAGTACAAAAGTTATAAATTCAGGTAGGGAGTGAAAGCTGCTGGAGAAGCTGGGACAGTGAGTCTGGGTCGTTTAGATAAGAGGTATGTCGAGGCTGGCCATTTGGAAGTTTTATGATTCCATTGGAATGTGAGTCCAATTATTTCTGAAGGTCAGGAAGTGGGGATTGCTATTCTGGGACAGAGCAATTAAGGGAAGTTTTGTACATGGGAACTGTAGCATTAAGGGAAACGGCAATTTAGGGAAACTGATATTGGGAACTGTGCCTTGGACAGAGCAATTGAGGGAAACTGATACATGTGGCACAACAGTTGCATTCAGTTTAATTTCGATTTTTCTCTCAATCTCAGTGGAGTGCTCCTCCTCCCCTGTCCCCAGCCCTAGGTTCTGAATGGTTTCTTATTTTAATCTATCTGTTCCTCATTTCTTTTCTCCCAGCTCCAGTGATTCAGAAACATGCTACTTTGGTGCTACTGGCTTTGTTTTTTTAGTATGTATCTCTGAAGCACTGAAAGGAGAGTATAAGAGTGCTAGGTTGAATTCTGTTTTGAATTTAGGTATTTTGTCCTTCTTTCTCTTTTGCCTCCCATCTCCTGCACAGATCCTTTTTTTTTAATATTTTAATTTTAGATTTTGAATTTCAAATTCTATCCCTTCCTCTTTTCCTCCCCTCCCTGAAACAATCAGATACAGGTTATACATGGCCATGAATGTAAAACATTTCCATATTTGCCATTTTGTACAAGAAGACTAAAAAGACAATAAAAAATAGCATGTTTCAGTTTGAATTCAAACAATATCTCCTTTTTTTTTGTAGGCAGATAGTATTTTTCATCATTAATCCTTTGGGATTATCTTGGATCATTGTATTGCTGAGAATAGCTAAGTCATTCACAGTTCTTCAGTTGTTACTGTGCACAATATTCTATTCACTTCACTATATCTTAATTCATTTAAATCTCCAAGTTTTTCTGAAATCATTCTGCTTGTCATTTCTTTATAGCACAATAGTACTCCATTTCACTCATATGTCACAGTTTGTTTAGCCTTTCCCCAAGTGATGAGATTTCCTTGGATTCCATTTCTTAGCCACCATAAAAAAAAGAGATGCTATCAATTTATTAGTATTGATAGATCTTTTCCCCTTTTTTTTCCAGTGCCTTTGGAATAAAGACCTAGCAGTGGTATGGCTGGATTAAAGGCGGTATGCATATGTAACTCTTTGGGTATAGTTTAAAATACTTCAACAGAATGGTTGGATTTGTTCACGGTTCCACCAACATGAATACACTTCATGTCTCAGTTTTCCCACACCATCTTTCATATCCAACATTTTCCTGTTTTGTCACATTAGCCAATCTTGCATTGATCTTTTACATAATAGAATATTTTCTCTGGTTACTGAGTCCTCAACATACTTCCTCATGGTACTATATGGAGGAAGAAGTGGCCAGGGTGTGGGGTTGGATTTTGTTGCAAACTCATAGGTGTGGTTCTTGGATCCACTAGTATAGCATTGCTTTCCAGTAGACAGGTTGGCAATGGGGAGGGGTTACGGAGTGAGCTCAGGTAAGTTTTTGTTAATGGTTTTATTTTGTTTTGTTTTTTAACCTACTTTTGGGTTCTGGGTAAACTAAATTAGGGCTTCTTAAACTTTTCCCACCCACATCCCCTTTCACTTGATAAATTTTTACATGATCCCCCAGGTATATATGTAGAGGTCCAGCCTTTACAAGGATTCTCAGGGAAACTGAGGCAGGAGAAATAGGATTGGCATCAAAGGAAGACAGGAGTCAGAGGTACAACTTGAATAAGGAACCCATGGGAGAGATGCCTCCATAGCTGCTTGCTACCTCTGCTTCTGTAGCTCTCTGTTGCTCTCCTTTTCCTCAAGTTCCCTCAGGCTTTATTTTGTATATTAAACAATAGTAATGCTCAATAAATACATGTTAATTTCTAGTTAAAAAATAAACAATGGTTACACACTTTTCTGATTACATATACATTTTCTTAGGTCAACATAGTCAGATTTACAGTTTTCGTTTATCCAGATTCCTTCTAACTTATAGATTACTATATTTGACATTTGACATTTGAATAGATGCTATTAACTACATTACTTAATGGCTAAATACTATTAACTATATAACTAAATTACTTAAATGCTAACTATTGATTGTCTTACTTCATGGTTAAATGCTAATTATGAGCTATCATGCTTCATGGCTAATAATAAAAGGTGAATGTTAGTGACTTTTATTAGTTTACTTATGTATATTTTGTTAATCCTATGGATAGTTTAATCTCTTTATATTCTTAAGATTGTATTCTTCTAAAGGGGAACTTGTAGGGTCAGAATCCAGTGCCAACATTTCATACTTTTGGAATGCATCTGTCATTTGCCTCAAAATAAAATTGATGTTATTAGGATAGAAAACTTCCAGTATTAAAAAACCCAGTGATATAAATTATAGAAGGAAATGTTGTTTTCTGAATGGGTGCTGTGCACATCTGATCTCAATGCTCTGGCTTTGCTAGTAGCTTAGAGATTTCAGTTCCCAACATAATATAGATATATAAAATAGGTATACAAATAAAACATTTACTAATAATAAATCATAGGTTGAAAAACTTTCAGTTATGAGACCCCATCAGGAGTCATAAACCACAATTTAAGAAAGAGGGACCTAGATCATGGAAGAAGCTGAAGGTGCTTTATCTCTGGTACATAATTTCTATTTTGGAGAGGTTTTTAGAGGTCATGAGGATTAGAGTAAATGTGTAGTCTTCAATTTTGTTGGGCACGTTTATTTTTCCAAATGATCACACTTGTCTTATCAGACTGCTCCTGGCAGAGCAGATATGACATCATGACGGCAATGACTTATTTTTGTCCCGACAGTTTAATATCTGCAAGTACAGTATTATAGAAATCCATGTCAGACAAGTGGCTTGATAGTGGGAAGGGGCTCAAGTTTCCTCTTTTCTTTCCTAAGATCAAGGTGACTAAATTCTGTGGTTATACTTCATTCCCTCTATCAGAGTATAAGAATTCCCTAGAATAATGTGAGCCTCTTTTGGGCAGTGGTTTAACTCTATAGAGTTTTTAGTCAGCCCCTTGATCCAGTCTATCTCCCTATCTTCTGTTTTTCCTCCAGTGTGTTCTTTAGTGATCACAAGACCTTCCTCAAATAAAACGCACCCAAAATGGGTAATTCTTTCCTCTTGTCAGGATTCCTGCAGGCTATACCTTTGCCTGATCTTGTCTTCTGCATCTGCCTTCCTGTATGTCATGGGACATAATCTGCCATGAAGTTGAACACTGAGCAAAAGCCTTGAACAGTCTGTTCCTGACTGCCTCAAAGTGCCTCTCTCTAGCCACTATTAATCTACTGTATTTGTTCCTCAGTGATGAGCATAATAGTGGTCCCTTTTATTTTCCATCCCAGAGATTCTGAGCACTGTTATTATTTTATGAACCCCATTACCCATCCCTATTTATTTACTTCCTTATTATAGCTTTTCACCCTACTCCACACCCATCCTCTCTCTCCCTTTCCATCTTGCTATCTGATTTGGTCGCTTGGTAGTTAGCATGCCTGTTTTTATCTTTATTTAACATTTTCATTTCCCATTCTCTCCCTATTCTGCTCTTATCTGACTTCATCTTGATGGTACAGTATCCCTGGCTATATTTTCCTATATTTATTGTAATTTTCTTATTCCCCTTAATTTTATGGTGCCAGAGTGAGAATACTCCTTGTTTCCCATTGCCATATTCAAACTATCCTCTCTCTTCTGAGATCCAAATTTATCGCCCATCTAATCAAAATTCTGGTAGCTAACATCTTAAGCTCAACATATCCATATCCAGAACAGAATACTCCCAGGTGCTTAAAATTACAATCTAAGTGTCATCCCCATTTCTTCATGCTTACTTATCTCACACATCCAGTCTGTAGCCAACTACTTTTAATAGCTTTCTGAATAGTTTCTCTGCCTCAAGACTTTCTCACTCTCATATATCTACTCAGCTGCCAAAGTGATCTTCCTAAAACACTAGTCTGACAACATCCCTCTTCTAATCAATAAACTCTAGTGTTTGTTTATTATATTCTAGTGTCTAGTTACTTGCTTCCAGAATCAAATGTGAAAACTTGTTTGGCTTTTAAAACCCTTGAAAAATTTACCACTTTATAATTTTTTAATCTTATACTTTACCTCCACAGATTCTACATTCCAGCAACACTGGTTTCTTGCATACAACATTCCATCTCCTGACTAGCATCTATCTCTTATAATTCTCTCTCTCTCTCTCTCTCTCTCTCTCTCTCTCTCTCTCTCTCTCTTTCTCCTTCTTTCTCTCTCTCTCTCTCTCTTTCCCTCCCTCTTCCTTTCCCTCCCTCCCTCTCCCTTTCCCTCCCTCCCTCTCCCTTTCCCTCATTCCCTCCCTCCCTCTCCCTTTCTCTCTCTCTCTTCCTCTCCTTCTTCTCCCTCTCCTTCCTCTTTCCCTCTCCCTCTCTCTTTCTCCCTCTCTCTCCCTCCTCATCCTATTCATTGTGTATGTCTTGAATGTACATTACTCTTTTTTTTTAATTACAACTTTTTATTTGCAAAACATATGTATGGGTCATTCCTCAACATTGATCCTTACAAAGCTTTCCATTACAAATTTTCCCCCTAGTCCCCTCCCCTCTCCTAGATGGCAGGAAGTCCACTACATCTTAATTATGTTAAAATACCTCACAAATCAAATATACATATTTCCACACTTATCTTGTTGGAATGTACATTACTCTTTAGACTTTTTTCTTCATCCGCATTGGAATATATGTTTCTTGAGGGCAGGGCCCATGATGCCATTTGAAGCATAATGACTTTTTTGAAAGTCTGTTTTTATAAATGAAAACTTCAGGATAAAAAGTTAGTTGTCACAACTTTTTGAAAAAGAAAATAATAAAAAATAGACATTACAAATTTTTAAAAAATCTAGGCCCCAAACTCACAAATACCTTCTAAAATATGAATGACCAAAAATTATATTTCTGTTGGCAGAGCACCCATATGTAAGGATAAGAACCATATTTGGCTAGGAAAGGAAAAGAAGGAGGAGGAGGAGGAGGAGATAGCATTATTTCCTAACGTCTATAGGTTGGGATCCCTGAGAGCAACTACTACTATACTCAGATAACATGATTAAGGGTGTTAATATAAAACACTCTCCTAAAACCGGGTTCACTCCTTCCCACAAAAACATACAGTATTTATGGGCAGAATAAACTTAAATTTACACCATAATAATACTGAGGCACATGTGTAAGAAATATGTGTGACAAAGATGTGACATATAACACCTCCTTTGGAAGAACTTGGCTCTGTATAGCTACCTCATATACAACCCTTTTTTTTTTGTTATTTATCTTTTTTAAATGAATAAACATTTCTTAAATACCTGTTACATTATGTGGAGAGACAGAATGTAATATGGTCTCCTTTTTTTCATCTTTGATATATAGAGGGAGTGAAAGAGAATGAAGAATAGTTCCTGAATTGTCTTCCTTTTGTACTCCTTGACACTTCCCTCCCTTGAAACCTTCAGTGACTTCCCCACTGACTGCTGAATAATAATAAACTACTTCTACAATCTGTTTTCAGCCTATCTTCCTTGTATTCTATGCTCCAGTCAAATCTAGCTGTTCTCTGTCAAAAATTGTTTTCTTCTCCTTATCCTATGCATATAATGAACTTTTCTATCCAGAAATATTTTTGATTTTTCTTCGAGTTTTAGATACTACTCTTTTAATGAAACTTTTCCTAATCTTTTTAGGTAAAACTAATCTTTTGTGCCAGAAGTCTCTGCATTTCACCTGGCTATTTCATCATGCTCTCTTTTATTATAATTTGTGTGTTTGTTCTTCTGTTCAGAAGCTTTTTTTTAATGGCAGATCTACTGTATCTAGCTTTGCATACATATTCTCTTGAACATAGTAGGTATTGGTAAATTTCTGTGAAATAGAATTTTAATTGAACTGATATTGTGAATTGAATCAGTTGGAAAATGATCTGTAGAATCTAGGTTAGAATTGAGCAGTCATATAAGGCACAAATTATTATTATTATTATTATTTTTTAAATAAAGCTTTTTATTTAGAAAACATATGAGTGATTTTTCTACATTGACCTTTGCAAAAACTTTTTTTTCCCAAGCTTTTCCCCTCCTTCCCCCCACCCTCCACCCCCCACCCCTAGATGATAGGTAATCTAATACATGCTAAATAGGATAAATTATATGACAAATACAATATATGTATACATATCTATACAGTTATCTTACTGCATAAGAAACATCAGATCTAGAAAGAGAAGAAGAAAAAAAAACCTAACAAGGAAAACAAAATGCATGGAAATATTCACAGAAAGCGTTAAAATGCTGTGTTGTGGTTCACTCTCAGTTCCCACAGGCCTCTCTCTGGATGTATATGACTATCTTCATCGCAGCACAATTGGTTTGAATCACATCATTGTTGAAGAGAACCATGTCCATCAAAATTGATCATCGTATAGTCTTGTTGCTGTGTATAATGTTCTCCTGGTTCTGCTGATTTCACTCAGCATCAGTTCATGCAAGTCTCTCCAGGCCTCTCTGAAATCGTCCTGCTGGTCATATCTTACAGAGCAATAATATTCCATAACATTCATATACCATAATTTATTCAGCCACTCTCCAATTGATGGGCATCCCTTCAGTTTCCAGTTTCTTGCCACTACAAAAAGGGCTGCCACAAACATTTTTGCACGTGTGGGTCCCTTTCCCTCCTTTAAAATCTCTTTGGGATATAGGCCCAGTAGAAACACTGCTGGATCAAATGGTATGCATAGTTTGATAACTTTTTGAGCATAGCTCCAAATTGCTCTCCAGAATGGTTGGATCCGTTCATAGTTCCACCAACAATGTATCAGTGTCCCAGTTTTCCCACATCCCCTCCAACAGTTATCATTATCACTTCCTGTCATTTTAGCCAATCTGACAGGTGTGTAGTGGTATCTCAGAGTTGTCTTAATTTGCATTTCTCTGATCAATAGTGACTTGGAGCACCTTTTCATGTGACGAGAAATAGTTTCAATTTCTTCATCTGAAAATTGTCTGTTCATATCTTTTGACCATTTATCAATTGGAGAATGGCTTGAATTCTTATATATTTCAGTCAATTCTCTATATATTTTAGAAATGAGGCCTTTATCAGAACCTTTAGATGTGAAAATATTTTCCCAGTTTACTGCTACCCTTCTAATCTTGTCTGCATTCATTTTGTTTGTACAAAAACTTTTTAACTTGATATAGTCAAACTTATCTATTTTGTGATTAATGAGAACCTCTAGTTCTTCTTTGGTCACAAATTCCTTCCCCCTCCACAGGTCTGAGAGGTAAACCATCCTACATTGTTCTAATTTGTTAATAATATCATTCTTTATACCTAAATCATGAATCCATTTTGACCTTATCTTGGTATATGGTGTTAGGTGTGGGTCAATGTAAGGCACAAATTAAACTGAGATTTAAAAACAACCAGATTATTTCCAGAGGTGCTTATGCTATCAGTAGCCTTACTGCTAATTTTGAGTATTTAATTTTAGAGAACTTGGAGGTGTTCTTTATTAGAATCAGCCTGTTTGTCTGTCTTGTTTGTTTTTTTGGCTTCTGTATGCATCATCTAAATGATTACTTTACCTCCTAGTTTTGTGTTAGCTGCAAAGTGAACAATTTTGAGCCCTGTAAAGGTCTCAGAACACTCTACTACAGATTTCCTTCTGAATTGACATCAGTCTATTTGTGCCTGCTTTTTGAGTCTCTGGTAAAATATTTCATGCTATGCCATTATCTAATTCAAATTATTTCAGCTAATAATTTCTTATGTACTTAAATTCACCACGTGTCTTCATTAATTTATGGATCACACGACAATTTTATACTTTAGAGTTTATTGTGTTCTGGCATTTGTATCTTTATAGTGTCTTCAAGAGAAAATTAGATTTAAGAAAGGTCAAACTTTTGAGGTAGTTAGCAATGTGGAATTAATGAAAGTATAGTTTCCCAAATACATTTTAATTTAATCTGTTTCACCATCTTAATTCTGGGTTTAGCTCATTTTACATACATGATACCTGTCTAACATAAATTTGTGATTAAATAACTCAGTGGATTGTTGGTATCATTATTGATTAATATCATTTGGGCAAAAGGCATTTTTCAGCTTTCCCCTATTCTAAAATTTTATAGACAAAGTATTTTCTTTTGAATAAAAGCAGTTCTCTTTGAGAAAATCCTGTTGCATAAAACTACTTGCTGAAGTGTCATTTATGTCTCATTTTCAGAGAAGAAAAATTCAAGAACCTTTGAAGTAAATTGATGACATTGAAACATGTAGACTTACTAAGAAATATTAAAAGAAAACTCTAACAGAATACAAATTTTTTTTTCAGAATTCTGCCAGCGTATTTATTTGCTATTTAAAAAATGTACTGGTAAGCTATTATCCTTTAATTTCAAAAGTATGAAATTTGAAATTTCTTGAAAGGTGATTAAATAGTAAACAGTTCATCAGGAAATTTTTTTTTTCCCCAAATGAAAATAATTATGTTGCTTTTGGAACATCAGTTTGCATGTATATAACTAAAGAACTGTTTTAAATTAATGCTAAATCTTATGTTTGTATATATTTCCCATAATTTTGTTTATTTGGCAAACAAATGAATTATAATAATTAAAATTGTAATAATTAAAGGAATTTCTATTTTTCTTGTTCCCAGGTGTTTCAGATGTTTTTATGCTTAGAACTCATATGTATTTTCCCTTGGTGGGTACAGTAAATAATGGTCTAGCCCTCAAAAACTTTTTGATTTAATTTGTGATGCACAGGATAATCAGGGGACTGTCATGGCATGTGGAGAAAGTAAAGAGGACTCATCAACATGAAAGTGGTGATTTTTGTAGCTTTCTAATGGAAGGGCCTGAAAAAGAATGAACATGAAATGGACAAGAATGAATAATAGATGGTGAAATCACAACTACACTAGAGTATTTTTTTCCCCTGAGGCAGTTGGGGTTAAGTGACTTGCCCAGGGTCACATAGCTAGGTGGTGTTAAGTGTCTGAATCCAGATTTGAACTCAGGTCCTCCTGACTTCAGGGCTAATGCTCTTACCACTGCACCAACTAGCTGCCCCTATAGTAGAGTATTTTAACTTTGACATTATGGTACAATAGTAACTTTGTGGAAGAATGTTTTTATGAAAAAATTGAGTTTCAGCATGGGGTGTCTAAAATATATGGCTTCCCCTTCTACCTCTGCAGTAGTTGGGGGTGGAGGGGGAGGTGTCCTCTCAACTTTTCAAAATATGTCTGGAAACCCATTTCCTGATTCAAACCCCTGTCATCTTAGGTTGGAGCATGTATATAGTATTCCTTTCTGTAATGGAACAATTTTTGATGCAGCTTCCCTTACCCTAGAACAGCTTTCTTCATACACACAACTGTGATACAACTTCCTTCTGCCCCAACTTACTGATCAACTTTGCTGAGCAAACTTTCTTCCCTTATGAAGTTTGATTAGCCTTTGCTTCTTTGTTCTAGCTTCCGTGCCTAGAGCTAATACAAAAGTTGATTCATGTGGATTCCTTATTTTTCACATGTATTGGGTGCCACACAGGAGTCTCCCGTACCCCGATGACTGATTGACCAGAGAAGTGGAGAAAAGGGTATGGAAACTAGAGAAGCCAAGTAATGCTTTGTTTTTGATATAAATCCTTGCTGTGTTAGGGCAAAGTAAACTTCTTCCTTGTTAAATATTCAGTGACTCAGGTGCCTTGTTTTGACACAGAGTGCTGACTTTCAAAAGACACTTAACAGCAGTATTTAATATAGTTCATCAAGCACTTCTGTGTCTACTTTCTGTAAGGCACTATGCTGGTTGCTGAGAATACAAAAATATAATATAATTGATGCTAGTTAGTTAAAAAAAAACAAACAACATTTTTTGGTTATTATTTACCTAGCAAGATTTTTTTTATCCCCATTTTAACCTTAGTGATAATAGTGATTTTGGCAAAACATTGAAAATTGTATCCTTTGTCTAGAACTCTTAATTTCTTTGACTAATTTTATTTCAGTCTTTATCCTATGATTTTTTTTGGCGTAATTTAACTGTTCTTCTGTTTTTTAAATTAATATTTAAAAATCACTACACCATTTTCTCCTAGATTGACCTAATAATATTAAATATTTGTCAATGAACAGAAAAAGCAAAAAGGTATAATGAAGAATCTATCTACTCAAGTAACTAGTTCTGTGATCTTGTTCCTGCCCATGATGCAAATCACAATCCATCCATGCCCATCTATCCTGTGTCACTTTTGTTCAAGTTCTTCCCTAAGGTTTGCTGCTGGTAGTCTTTCTCATTTGTTTATGAAATCTTGAAATTGCTAGCAAAACATATAGAGTCTCTACTAAGTTATCTGTTGCTCATGCTGTGTGATTAGCCCATGCTCTTTAGTGGTTGTGTATTTCTTCATGATGATTTTCTTTAGATTTCCTTAAGTTTTTATTTGTAACATTTTTGTTTGCATCCTGCTCAAACCTATCTTGAACTATTCCATTGCTCTTTGGTTGACACGACTGTTTTAGTTATTTGGATACAGTGTTATTCTGGGACTCACAATTACACAATATTAATAGAATATTAGTGTTAAAATGATAGGCCTTTATTTCAGGGAAACATTTGAAGTTGATAAAAGGATTTTGCAGCTTTCAAACAGTAATTGGGCCATTGTCTTGCTCCTTAATCAATTCTGGGTCCAATTCAATGACCATTTTCAATGTCTAAGATGATGAATATCTATCCAATTGGAAGACTTATTTTTATATGTTTGATTGTTTAATTTGTATGCATTTTAATCTGAACAATAGACATTCTTTTTTTTAAATTTTATTTTATTTGCAAAACATATGTATGTGTAATTTTTCAACATTAACCCTTACATAGCTTTCTGTTACAGATTTTTCCCCCCAACTCCCCACCCCTCCCCTAGATGGCAGGATATCCACTACGTGTTAATTATGTTAAAATATTTGGCAAATCGAATATATGTATACATATTTCCAAACTTACCATTGTTGTGCAAGAAAAATCGTATGTACACAGAAGACATATCAGATAAAGGAAACACAATGTAAGCAAACATCAATCAAAAGTATGAGAATGTTATGTTGTGGTCCGTAAACAATAGACATTCTTAATTCACCTTATTTTTCTTATATGACATTCTTAATTCACTTTATTTTTCTGTGTGAATGCGGAGACCAAATTCTTTTGAGTGGTTATAAATCTCATCCTGGAAAAGCTATAGTGTTTCAGAAGAAAATAAAGAACAGTTGAACTAATTCTGGATAGTGATTATTTAATTTCTTCAAAATCATTCTATACTTTTATTAGGTAGTAAATTGTACAGATTATATTAGACTGTCAGTTCTTTCTCATGAGAAGCAGATTTAATATTCTAAAATTTTTTTTTGCTCAATAAAATTTTTTTAGCTTTAGTTTTATTATCTTCATTAATAAATATATTCATAACCCTGCCCCCATATCTTGTAATAAAAAATCAAAAAGAAAGAAAAGGCTCAATTTAGCAAAATCAAACAAAACACCAACCTTGTCTGATAGTATTATGAGAAATTCTTTTTCTTTTCTTTTTTTATTTATTTTATTATTATTATTAATACTTTTTATTTGCAAAACATATGTATGGGTAATTCCTAAACATTAACCCTTACAAAGCTTTCTGTTACAAATTTTTCCCCCTTACTCCCCACCCCTCCCCTAGATAGCAGGATATCCATTACATGATAATTATGTTAGAATACTTAAATTGAATATATGTATAGTTATTGCCACACATCATTTTTTTGTTCAGGAGAAATCGTATCTACAAGAAAGAATAATCCCGATAAAGGAAATACAATGCAAGCAAACATCAATAGAGAACATGAAAATGTTATGTTGTGGTCCACATTTCACATCCCTCTCTCTGGGTGTATATGGCCTTCTTCACTGAACAATTGTAATTGGTTTGAAGCATTTCATTGTTGAAGAGAGTCATGTCCATTAGAACTGATCCTCATATAGTACTGTTGTTGCCGTGCACAACAGTCTCCTGGTTCTGCTCATCTCACTCAGCATCAGTTCATGCAAGTCTCTCCAGGCCTCTCTGAAATCGTCCTGTTGGTTGTTTCTTACAGAGCAATAATATTCCATAACATTCATATACCATAATTTATTCAGCCACTCTCCAATTGATGGGCATCTACTCAGTTTCCAGTTTCTAGCCACCACAAAAAGAGCTGCCACAAACATTCTTGCACATGTGGGGCCCTTTCCTTCTTTTATGATTTCTTTGGGATATAAGCCCAATAGAAACACTGCTGGGTCAAAGGGTATGCACAGTTTGATAACTTTTTGAGCATATCTCCAAGTTGCTCTCCAGAATGGTTGGATCCGTTCACAGTTCCACCAACAATGCATCAGTGTCCCAGTCTTCCCACATCCCCTCCAACATTAATCGTTATCTTTTCCTGTCATTTTAGCCAATCTGACAGGTATGTAGTGGTACCTCAGAGTTGTCTTAATTTGCATTTCTCTGATCAATAGTGATTTGGAGCACCTTTTCATATGATTATAAATAGTTTTAATTTCATCATCTGAAAATTGTTCATATCCTTTGATCATTTATCAATTGGAGAATGGCTTGGAAATTCTTTATTTCTAGTCCTCAACTGCTACAAAGAAGTTATATAGTTGCATTTTCTCTACTTAGCATTTTTAGCATTTACAAACACATAGCCTTCAGAGTTGGGGAATAAAAATATAAATAATAAGGGAATTTTATTGATCATTTTCTGAATAAAGTATCTAATACCTGTAGTTTTGTGACTTTATTATTCATAAGCATGGATAATGAAATATATACAAGTGTTTTGGTAATTATTGTTAGTTAATGTGCTAAACTGGTGTCTAAATTTCCATTAAAATATTTCCTTTGTTTTTTAGATTTTATTAACTATTGCTTCTTAGCCTTTATTGTTGCACAAACTCGCTTGCAATTTGAATTTGAAGCTCTAAGATTCAAAGTCAAAATTCACATTTAAAATTTGAATCTGAGATGCTATTAAATTTTTTTTGTTCTTTAAATAGTACATAGGCTGATCAGTTATTGTGTTAAGAAGTTTAGCATGCAGTTAATATATGTAGAATTTACTTTCTGTAATGTAGAGATGCAAAATAATCTATCTTGTGGTCTTGTAAGACATTGTCATATTTTGTGTCAGAACAATTAGATATATTTCATGTTATTTTTGCTTTATTTTATGTTTGAGATGGTCTTTCTTTTTGTTCATTTTCATTGATTTGTGGTATTTCTACTTTAGTCTTTTTAATGTAAAACCTTTTAAAGGACAAATCTCAATACTCTCCTTATATTCCTGAAAATTAGGAAATAGAAATGTCTTCACTTTGAAAGTTTTAGTGTGGGCATAGTCAAGGTGGTGGAGAGAAGTCAGGAAGTTGCTTGAACTCTCCCCAGTTGCCCTTGGAAACAACATGAAACCAAACCTCTGAACAGATGCTGGAATAACAGAACCTACAAAGAGATGGAATGAGATTATTTTCTAGCTCAAGATGGGTGGAAAAGACTTCAAGAAAGGTCAGTCTTACTTGGATAAAAGGGGAGTACAGCCTAGTATAGACAGTGTCCAGGAAAGCCAGCGGGAAGCATCTTAGCCACAGCACGGACTAGCAACTAAGACTCCTTGGTCCTAGCTAAGTCAAACAAAATACAGCTGACCAATGGTGGAGACTCCAATTCCAGTGTAGAAAACAAATCACCATCTCAGGAAATGGGCAGCAACTAGTGGGACTAGGTTGGACTACCTCTGCTGCAAGCAAGCCAACAAAACACAAGGGGCCCCTGTGCTCAAAGCCAAAGTTCAAAGCTACACAAAGTGGATGTTTAGAATAGAGTTTAGAACTCTATACCCCAAGAAAAGTTGACTTTAAAAGCCATGAAATAGGAAACAAAAGGAGTAGAAAACGAGCAAGAAAAAAAAAAACCTTGACCATAGAAAGTTACTATGGTGACCAGGAAGATCAGAACACCAACTCCAAGAGGACAAAGTGCCTACAGGTGAAACATCAAAGGAGAAGGATATGAGTTGGTCTCCAGCCCAAAGAGTCATCTTGAAAGAACTCAAAAGATTTTAAAAGTCAATTAAGAGAGGTAGAAGAAAAATTGGGAAAAGAAATGAGAGGTATGCAAGAGATAGTCAACAGTTCAGAAAAGCAAGAACAAAAATTGAAAGTTTTAGCCCATGTTTGTGCATTGTCATAGAATCTTTGCTTTGTTATTTTTTTCTCCTGGCCTGTTTTGACCTCATCCTGTTTGCTTTGCAACCAAAAAGTAATTATTTAGGGGGTTCTTTACAATCCTTACACTTATAATTTCAGCTCTGAGATTTGAATATTATTAGATGTGCAAGGAATTTAAGGATTGAACCCCATTCATTTTGCAGGTAGAGGAAATTTAAGGTATTGAGGTTAATCTTGAACAGATTTTTGGTCTGGAAGAGTATCTGCTTCCACATATTCCCTTCATTCTTTTATTTTCTAGTTTTATTAACAGGAATGAGTGTTTTTCAAATAATCATATTCTTGTTTTTGTTATTGACACAATCACTTATTCTTTTAGTTTTCTCTTAATTGAGTCAGGGTTGCATTCGTGATATAAATCCAGACTAATCATACTATTTGATCTTTGTGATGTATTGCTGTAGTTGCTTGATATTTTATTGAAAAATTTTGCATTAATATTCATTTGAGAAATTGGTTTACAGTTGTCTTTCCTTGTTTTTGTTCTACATTTTCTATATTCAGACTTTATTCATGTCATATAGAAGAAATTTAACAAGACTCCTCCTTTACCTGTTTTTTTCACTTCCTCTAGTAATGGAATTGATTGTTCTTTAAATCTGTGGGAGACTTATAAATCCATTTGATTTTTTTCCCTTTCAGAATTTGTTTATAGCTTATTATTTTTTTTCCTAAACTACAATTATTTAAGTATTATATTTCATGTTGTACTAATTTGGGCAATTTATATTTTTGTTAATATTCATCAGTTTCATTTGGATTATTAAGTTTTATTGACATAGCATTTTGGTACGATAGCGCCTACTAATTGCTTTTATTTATTTTGTTTCATCTTTTATATTTTTTATACTGACAAACTAGTTTTCTTTTTTTTTAATCAAATTAATTATTTATCTATTTTATTGTCTTTATCCCCTCCCCCAAATAACTAGTTCCTATTCAGTGTTTTAATTTTCAATTTTTCTGATTTCTCTTAATGTTTAGGATTTCTATTTTGATGTTTAGTTGCAGGCTACTAATTTGTTGTTTTTTTTTTATTGTTTTTAAAGTCTATTTCTGATTTGTTGCTCTTTTAATTGATGAGTTTGAGAAAAAAAAATTCCTTTCATTTTTTTTTTTTTTTTTTGCTGAGGCAATTGGGGTTAAGTGACTTGTCCAGGGTCCCACAGCTAGGACATGTTAAGTGTCTGAGACCAGATTTGAACTCAGGTCCTCCTGACTTCAGGGTTGGTGTTCTATCCACTGTGCCACCTAGTTTCCCCTTTCATTTCATGTCCTTTTACCATTCATTTAAGTTCCTGATTCAGTTTTGAGTTTATAAGATTTCTTTTTTTTTTTTAAATTTCACCAGACTTCTGTTTGACTCAGCCATTGTTAGACATCTCAGAGATTCTGTAGGTTTCAGAATCACTAAACTGCTGAGTCTGCTTTGGTTTGGTATCCTGTGATCCACTCCTGAGATGAGAGCCATACGGCTACCACTTGATTCTTGGAATTTGTACTGTATACAGGTAAGGCTAACACTTAATAACTGTCTTCTCCTCCCTAAGTCTTTAGCGAGGAACTGTGAGTGGTGGATGATAGAGCTACCACAAGTTTCTTTCCTGCACTCAACACTTACTCAAGAATTCCTTAGCCTATTTCTCTGGTTCCTCTTCTTAGTCCCTCCTCAGATCTTAAGCACAAGAGGGACAACAGTTCCTCTTGTTTAAAAAAAAAAACAAAAACAAAACCTCACTTCAATTGGAAGAGAAAACATATATGAAGAGAAGCAATTTTAGGTATGAAATTTTCCAGGAAAAAAAGAGGTGATGATGTAGGCATTAGACAGAAAAAAGTGTTTTTAGGAGTTTTTGAACTTATTCTGAATAACTTTTTAAAAAATGTTTAGGCAAACAGGGAAGAAGAGTTTAAGACCTACTTTGAACTTTTGTTATTAAGATTACTGTTTGTATATTCCGAGAAAATTGATTTTTCATGATTGAAGTCATTAGTATTTATTAATAGTAATGTTTTAAATTTTCACAGTTTGCATTTCATAATAATTAAGTTGGCAGAAGGTGCCTGGCATATTCTTATATGAGGCTTGGAGTGTGAGGCTTGGAATCTTGAATTCGAATCCTGCTTTTGACACTTATTACTTCTATAATCATTGAAAGTTACATAGTCTGTCTGAGCCTTAGTTTCCTCATCTGTAAAATGGGGTTATATCTATACTATGTTACTGGCTTGTTGTGAGGATCACATGAGGTAATCCACAAATAATTTTTTATAAATCTTGTGTCACTTTGTAAATTCTAGTTGTTTTTGTTATCAAGATGATCAAAAAAATTTTAAGAGGAACTTGTTGAATATTGTCCTTTTGTATTTTTCCCCCTCTCCTTCCCCTTCTCAATTTTTGTATGTACAATTAGAAAATAATATCATTTTAAAATTTATTTTAATTGATGCCTTTTAAAATATATAACACAGCTAAATAATACAGTGAATGGAACCCTAGATTTGGAGTCAGAAAAACCGGAGTTCAACTATAGTTTCAGACACTTATTAGCTTGTGACCCTGAGCAAGCCACTTCACTTTTTTTCTGCCTCAGTTTCTTCATCTGTAAAATAGGGGTAATGATAGTATCTACCTCTGAGGGTTGTCGTGAGGAGATCAAAGCTAATAATGTTTGTAAACTGCTTAGCACAGTGCCTTATAAAGTAGGCAATGCATATTTTTTTTTCCAAATTATGTATGTTCTCCAACTTGTCTTCCCTTGTTAGACATTTAAAACCGCAAAAATAAAGGAAAAAAATATAGCAAAATCAATTCTTATGTTGTGACTTCCTGAAAGTATATACAACTTTTAACATAGTTCTGCTCTTCTTTAGCAAAGGAAAAGTACATTTTTTCAATTCTTATATAGAATCGAATTTGTTCATTATTTATTATTCGGTTTCTTTTGTTGTTTTGATTCTTTTCATTGACTTTGTTGTCATTGTATTATGACTTTCCTTGCTTCTTTGCCTAGGAGTCTTCCTGTGTTTCTCTCTGAACTTTTCTCATTGGTTGTTTGTTATAATAATCCATTTCATTCATGTATTACATTTCTAGTCATTCTTTAATTATTGGGCATCCAATTTGATTTTGGTTCTTTGTAAGTTCAAAAGAGTTGCCATGAATATTTAGATATATTTTGGGACCTTTCTCCTTTTTACCTTCTTCATATATATACTAGCATCGAGATCTCTGGTTGAAAGGGTCTCAGTATTTTTTTGTCATCCTGTTTAAAAAAGCATAATTAAAAATTCTTTTCAGAATGGTTAGACTGATTTTGCAATTACACCAATAGTATATTATTGTGACTTATCTTTCTATAGACCCTATAACTTTGACTTTACTTTTTTTGTCACTTTTGATAATTTGTTATGTTTCAGAGAAAACTTTAGATTTGCTTTGATTTATATTTTCTTATGATTTGGAGCATGAATGAGTTATTGGTTGGTAATAGTTTATAATTCCTCTTTGTAAACTCTTTATACATATCTTTTAGCTATTTCTAGGTAAAATGGGGAATGGTATTTAGTCATATGTGTATGTATGTATGTATGTGGTAATTTCCCCACTTCTTAAGTTATCAGATTCTAGTTGATATAATGATTTTTCCCTAGTCAACAGCTTCCTTTCTTATTTTAGTTGTATTAATTTTGTTTGTGTAAAAACATCTATTTTGTGACAGTCTCTTTCCCTTATAAGTTTATGGTTCTTACTTTTTTTTTTGTAGATATGGTACTTAATTCTTATAAAATTTTAAAATTGTATGACTGTTAATATTTACATTGCTTATTGTAAAATGAATTAATTGTAAAATATGGTATATATTGATCTCAATCTAATTTCTGCTATACCTCTTTCTTCTTAACTTAGTCTAATTCTTACCAAGTAAGGAATTCTTTTCTGAAATAATTTATGAACTAAGTTTTAGGAACTAATGAATTTTTTTATCTAGACTATTCTACTGACATTTCAGAGTTTTGGGGGATACTAAATAATTTTGATGATATATATTTTGAGGTCTATAATTTCTCTTTTTTCCTTTATTTCTACTTTTTAAAAATTTCCCTTGAGATTCTAAACTTTTTGTTTTTCTAAAAATGTGTGTATACAGAATGATTACAATAAGAACAAATTATAAATTATAATTTAAGAAAATAATACTCAGAGAAAATGTAATGATTCATCAGATTCATGTTTAAACACACTTTCTTTTATTTGAGATTTGTTTGGCTACTGGTAAAGAATCTTATGTTTTTTTTTTTAAGTTGTGATTGCTATATTGTATGGTTTTACTTATTCTTTGGATGGAGTGGGTAAGATAATATACTATAAGGGGATGGTTAATTGGGAACTGGTTGGGTTAGGAATAAAAGTCACCAAAATGTATTTAATTTTAATTTTTTCAAATGTGCTGGAAAAGATGATTATCTCTTGTCTAATCCCTTCATTATATAGAGTTGAAAGAACTAAAAAACAAAAATTTAAATCACTATCCAAAGAAGTGCACAAGTAGGTAGCAGAAGATTAAGGACTAGAAAATTCAGTTTTCACTTCCTGTTCTGGTTATTTTAATATCCCACAACCAGAATATTTTATTAACTTTATAGACAAGTCTGTTATAGTTTGTGTGTCAGACAAATCACTTAAAGACAGCCAGTGATGCCATTTAATGTTCAAACCCTATTCAAGAAACAAAGGAAAATTCAGTTATAAATAGATGAGCTCAATATTTTCTTCCAAAGCTAACAGAATAAAAACAGACCACATATAAATATATGGAAATAATTTTTTCCCATGACCTTGTAAAAATTACAAATATAATATCATTGCCTGAAATAGATCGAAAGATATTGAAATTTTTCAAGTGATTGACATATAATTTAATACATAATTAATCTAGTTTCCTGTGTTTCCATCTCAGATAACAATAAAATTCAAATATGTAAATCATTAGTTTTCTGAACAAATTGTAACCTTTGTAATAACATTTTAAAACTAACAAAAGAAAATTTTAGGGATGTACAATTATATAGTGATCAATTTATCACCTTGTTAAATCACAGCCCCTGAAGGGCTTGTAGTGCAGATAAAAATGGCATTAAAAAGAATAAAGATGATTGGGCTTATATCCCAAAGAAATCATAAAAGAAGGAAAGGGCCCCACATGTGTAAGAATGTTTGCGGCAGCTCTTTTTGTAGTGGCTAGAAACTGGAAACTGAATGGATGCCCATCATTTGGAGAGTGGCTGAATAAATTATGGTATATGAATGTTATGGAATATTATTCCTCTGTAAGAAACGACCAGCAGGATGATTTCAGAGAGGCCTGGAGAGACTTGCATGAACTGATGCTGAGTGAAACAAGCAGAACCAGGAGATCATTATACACGGCAACAACAATACTATATGAGGATCAGTTCTAAGGGACATCACTCTCTTCAACAGTGAAATGCTTCAAATCAGTTCCAGTTGTTCAGTGAAGAAAGCCATATGCACCCAGAGAGAGGGATGTGAAATGTGGACCACAACATAATATTTTCATGTTCTCTATTGAGGTTTGCTTGCCATTGTATTTCCTTTATCAGATTATTCTTTCTTGTAGATACGATTTCTCCTGCACAAAAAATGATGTTTGGCAATAACTATACATATATTCGATTTCTTAAGTATTCTAACATAATTATCATGTAGTGGACATCCTGCCATCTAGGGGAGGGGTGGGGAGTAGGGGGGAAAATTTGTAACAGAAAGCTTTGTAAGGGTTAATGTTTAGGAATTACCCATACATATGTTTCGCAAATAAAAAGTATTAATAAATAAATAAATTTTAAAAAAAAGAATAAAGATGGGGAAAATAGCCAGATTGGATAAAGTATACTTAGAAATCTATGTTGGAGTTTAAAAAAATGAGTGCATTTAGAGACAAACAAGGTATCTGAAGAAAGAACGTGAAAAAAAATTTGAACCCTATTAATACCAAGAAAAAATGATTGAAAGAATATTAGTATCTTCTGAGTTATAGTCAGTTCTATTTTCCTTTTATACAAAATCCTTTTGAGAATGTATAATTTAAAGACATCTCAATTAAGATGTTAGGGACCAAGCAGACTTCTGTAAGGAGCAATCATTAATGAACAAATTCCACAACTGACTTAAAGATTCAGAGAATCTAAAGTTTCTATTATGCTTATTATTATAGTGTAATCAGTAGAGGGAAAATGCATTTATCTTAATGATTTAAAAATATTTTTCATACACTTTGTTTTTAACAAAACAGACATATCTCACAAACATTTATGTAAACTCTTCCTTCAGAATATAATCTTTGAAGACAGTTATGAAAAGCTGACTAACAGTATGATTCCAATTAATAACATAGTATACCAGTATAAGACTAATAATATAATAGCATGAACTATTTTTATAGTTTAAATATATTTGCTTATAGAAAATACTTGCCAAAAACATGTCTATGAATTGCATTCCCTGAAAATAGTTTTATTTAATAAATAGACTTTGATATTATAAATATTGTTGTGTTGACCCAAGGTTTGTTGTCTCTTGGTTGATTTGTCTTTTAACCATGCTTCCCCTATCTTATGAATTTGATGAACCAAGTAACACCAGGGTTTTTGAACCAAGTATAGAACTTGACAGTTATGCCAGTTAGATTTCATCTTTTCAAAAAAATTTCAATCAGTGTTTTAGGTTGTGAGCATCTTTTTCAATCCTGTTTCTGTCAGTGCATTAGCGGTACCTCCCAGCTTTTGCCCTCTAAAAATTTGATAAGCAATCTACCTATGCTGCTAAATATTAAAACACAAGGGCAAGCACAAATCCCTGAGGTATTCTATTTTTTGGTGGATGGATGAACAAATCCATTGAATTTTATACTATTTTCTAGCTTTCATCTCCATATTTTTCAGAATAGCCTGGAACACTTTCAAATACTATGCTACACTAGGTAAAGTATATCTTTAAACATTCTCCGATCAGTCATTTTGTAACTCTCATAATGAGGGAAAGCTTGTCTGATATGATCTAACCATGAGAAACCATGCTAGTTTCTTGTGTTCACTAAATTCATTTTTCAATGTTCATTAATTTCCTTTCTTAACAACATGAGCTAGAATTTTTCCAGGCATACAACTTGATTTCAATGACTTTTTATTTTGACTTATTATTATTATTAGAATTCCATTTTTTTCATTTATTTCAGTAGAGAGATCTCAGGAGATAAAATTGCCAATATCAAACTGTACCATTGATATAAACAGTGAGCCTTTTGTTAATATGTAAACATATTTTGTTTCCAGGATGACTTCAAAGGAATGGGAAGCTGTACTTTTTTACCCAAATTGTTTGACTACTTTCCTCTGGTTTGGTTTATTTTGTTCACATTATAGTAGTAGTAGTTTCCCAGAGTTGGGGATACTATACTGGATGTCTTCTGATAGAATACATATTTGAAAACTTTTAACTTACAGGAAAGAAAACATTACAAGTAGTATGGGTTGCTCTCTATCGATGTTTGTTTGCATTGGGTTTCCTTTCTCAGATATTTTTGGTTCATGTAGATACGATTGTTCTTGCACAGCAAGATAGGAATGGAAATATGTATACATATATTCCATTTGTCAAGTATTTTAATATAATTAACATGTAGTGGACTTTCTGCCATCTAGGGGAGGGGAGGGGGACTAGGGGGGAAAATTTGTAACGGAAATCTTTGTAAGGATCAATGTTGAAGAACTACCTATACATATGTTATGCAAATAAAAAGCTTTAATAAAAACAAAAAACCCAAGTATTATGGTTATGATATATTTTATTTACAATATTTCTAAAATGAGAGTTTGAAATGTTTTCTTCATTTATAAGGCTAACATATGGTCAGGAATACATTTATTTCTAAATTTCAGAGTTTCATGATGTCATTTAACTTGTAGGAACTAATTTTTGAACAATAGTTATCATTTCTAATAGCATATTCTCAGCTCTGAAGAGAGTAGGTAATTCAGAGTTGATTGACTAAAATTAAGTTAACATAAAAGATTGGGAAAATGGCTATCCTTCTTTAGAAGAAAATTTTTGAAAACAGTATGGCATCCACTTGATGCTTGTTGAAATATACAGTGAAACTGCTTTTGTAACTTGGAAAGTGGAGGATTATATGTTAATATCACCTCATAAAACAGTAAAGAGATATGAAAGGGAAAACAAGGTTGCAAAAGAATTTGCATAATGTCCAACTTAATTGGGTCATCTTGAGAGCATTTATAGGTAAAGCTAGGAGAACAGTAAGTTGATGAACAGAAAGACAAATATGCTAGCATTTTCTTGTGGCTTATCATTCATGACAGTAGAAGTAATAACATTTGGATTCTAATACTTCAATATTAAAATTTTTATATGATGAAGTAGAACTGGCAATTTTGTAAAGATGGAAAGAGGAGTAGACTGGATCAAGTGTATACAGAATATATCTGTGCTGGAAGCAACAATTTTGAAAGCTTGAAGGAATCAACCTATAAGTTATTAGAAAGAAGTATAGATAATTATTGGCGGAAAATCATAATGCATTATTGCCCCCCAGGAAGTAAAAGGACATAGATAACTGCTAATTTATTGTCATGTGGGTTAAGTATATCAATATGCTTACATTGTCATATTTTTAAAGGATGTACATAAAAGTGATGACAACATAAAAAGGCATCAGATAACCTGACAGTAGATTATGTTTTTACATTAATACAGCTGATTGGAAATTATTGAGAATATATGATATCACTGTGTTCATTGTTGTTGAGAAGAAAAACATTTTATTTGGTAGAACAAATTTAGCCTTAAAAGTTTTCTCCACTAAGGTATATCTGAGGTAAATGTTTAGATCACAATAGCTTTCCTTTATAAATGTAGCATTGGAGTTGTAAATTTCTCTTATCAGCAAGTCTTCAAAAAAGCAAAATAGAATAAGGGAAAGGTTACTTGCTAAAAGTATTTATCTCATAATAAGACCTATTGAGCAAAATCTAAATGGAAGAGGGTAATCGCTGTTTTTTCGTAGTCTACTAGACCAACTATTTATAGTAGATATTCTGTTAATTGTATCAAGAACCATTATATTCCAGAGTCTCAACAAAATTAATGTGCATGAAGAATTCATTTTATTTTTTTTATAAAAAACAAATGAATGTTAAAGTCTGTTGCCTGTGTGTATGAACAATTCATTGAATTTAATTCATCAGTATATTTAACTTTGGTAATCACTGTAATTGAACAGTGAATAGTACTGAGAATTAAATAAGAAAAATAAAGAACACTGGATTGCATTTGAGAAAATGGGGAGCATTTTAATTTTTTTAATTTTTTAATTTTTTTATTAAAACTTTTTATTTGCAAAAAATATGCATAAATAAGTTTTCAACATTGATCCTTGCAAAGCTTTCTGTTACAAATTTTTCCCTCCTACCCCCCTTCCCCTAGATGGCAGGAAGTCTAATACACATGTTAATTATGTTAAAATATTTGACAGATCAAATATGTGTATATATATTTATACAGTTATCTTGCTGTACAGGGAAGAGAAAAAAAAAAAAAAACCAAAAACCTGAGAAGGAAAACACAATGTAAGCAAACATTGATAGAGTGTGAAAATGCTATATTGTGATCTAGACTTAGATCCCACAGGCCTCTTCCTGGGTGTATATGGCTTTCTTCACTGAACAATTGGAACTGGTTTGAAACATCTCATTATTGAAGAGAAGTATGTCTTTCAGAATTGATCATCATATAGTCTTATTGTTGCCGTGTACAATGATCTCCTGGTTCTGCTGATTTCACTCAGCCTTAGTTCATGCAAATCTCTCCAGGCCTCTCTGAAATCATCCTGCTGGTCGTTTCTTACAGAATTTTCCATGTCATTCATATTTTATGAATGAAAAATGTGCATTTTTAATGAAACTCAAATGTTTTCTAACACAAAATCCCTTTTTCTTTTCATTCTTTTTAATAGCAAAATTGCAGTTTATCATGGAAATGCGTTGTCAAAATGGGCCAAAGTGTAAACTTGGATAGGAGTTTATTCATTCCTCATTTTCTCCCCACTTATATACATGTATAATAGAAATTTTATATATACATCCATACACAATGAATTTATATGTATACATGCATATATATATGCTACATCCAACATAGATATAAAAAGCATATTAAAGCAAATTATGCCAACGTCAGGAGCATTTAGTTGTCTCAGGCACCTATTTCTCCATAGAATCTCGTATTTATTTTTTTTTCACCAAAAATGAGAAGCTTTTTTTTTTTTTTGGTCAGTATTGTTCTTCCATCCAGTTTTAATTTTTGGCTATATGATTTTTAAAAAATAGTTGAGTAAATATGCCTATAGAATTGAATCATACTTATTGCCATTAAAAAGAATGTGTTGGTGAACTAGTAAGAAACAGTGTCGTATGTCTGAAGAAGCTCAGCAGTTAGGGAAATAACTTCATGAGGATCAAGAAAGAAACTCCTCCCTCTCCATCAGTGTCAATACAAAGAAGGAAAGATAAATCTTGGTTTGCCAGTTGAGTGTAATTAATTCTTAAAGGCTTTTTTCAGAAATATCTCTTTTCCCAGTGATACTGTTCTTATCCTTCCTACCAATTCCCACAGTAAAATGGAAAAGAAAAATTAACTGAGATGGATGTCTTTGATAATACTTAGATATGAAATATATTCACCTATAATATCTTTAGTTAACTTGAGCATTTTGGTATTACAATATATGTCAAAGCCAGGAAAGGAACAAAGTAGGCAGGGAGTGAAAAGTCTAGGCCATCTAGGAAAGTGGGGAGGAGGGAGTATTTTCTACTCTCTTTTAATGGAGCATTATGTTAAATGCTAAATAGCCATGTGAAATGGCAACAAGAAGATTATATGATGATCAGTTTTGATGGATGTGGCTCTTTTCAACAGTGAGATGATTCAGGCCAGTTCTGATGATCTTGTGATGATGAGAGCCATCTACAACCAGAGAAAGGACTGTGGGAACTGAGGGATCACAACATAAGCATTTTTACTCTTTTTGTTGTGGTTTGCTTAAATTTTATTTCTCATCTGATTTTTTTTGTGTAACAAGATAATTGTATAAATATGTCTGTATTGGAATCAACATATATTTTTATCATGTTTAACATATATTGGATTACTTGTTGTCTAGGGGAATAGGTGGGGCAAGGAGAAGGAAATTGCAACACAAGGTTTTCCAAGGGTCAATATTGAAAAATTATCCTTAAATATGTTTTGAAAACAAAAAACTTCAATAATTTTTTTTTAATGATAGGCATGTAAAAGATCCTTGAGGTAGAGTAACTACATGGCAAGTATTAAGTAAATAACAGTTTTATGTAACTGTAATGTCCAGTTAAATTAGTATCCTGCAGAACCTTTGCCATCCACTAAACCTTTCTCTTACTTATACATATATTCCTTTTTTTTTTTACCTATATACACCTGTACTTTCTTTTTCTTCTATCAGCTTTTGCCATTCCACCATTCTATTCCAGTGTGACAAGATACATATCCTCTAATTTACCTGTTGACCTCTTTTTTTGCATCCACATTATCCCAGTGCATGTTTTTTTTTATTAGTATACATCATATATTGTGTAGAGGGCCACAGATAGTGGAGAATCTTGGGCGAGGTATAAGACCCTGTGTCTGGTTTGGCTCCTCATATGCCCCAAAGGCTCTCGGCCTTCCTGAGAAGTCAGGGTTCCGTGACAACCTGTGTTGTAATTAAAGAGGAGTTATACCAAGTGGCAAAGAGATGTCTACACACAATAGCAAGTTGTTTATGTGGTCCTGCACTCCAAGTAGCAAATGCTGCAGTGTGCTATAGTTACATAAAGGTATTAGGGTATATAAGGCTTATTAATTGGAATAAACTGACTCCATGTTCCTCTTCATTCCTAAGATCAAGTTCTCAGTCTGGTACCTAGATCCTTCAGAAGGCTAGTCTGGACATTACATACTGTATTTATGTCATCTGTGAATTTATTTATTTGATTTTGCTGAGGCAATTAGGGTTAAGTGATTTGCCCAAGGTCACACAGCTAGGAAGTGTTGAGTATCTGAGATCAGGTTTGAACACAGGTCCTCCTGACTTCAGGGCTAGTACTCTATCCACTGCACCACCTAGCTACCTCTTATCTGTGAATTTAAATGCATATAGAGGTGTATTTATCAGGTCTTCTCTCTTTGTGACATTTGTCTCTATTAAGGAACATTTGTACATATGTTTAATATTCGGATGGGGAAGAAGTAGAATGTGTTGGTTCAGTTAAAACTATTGTATATAGCCAATAGAAGAATTATTTTTTAAATGGTGAATTGTATGGGATATGAGGAAATGATTTTCAAAGGGACTAACTTTTAAAGCTATAGGGTTTGTTTGTTTTTGAGAAGTCTGATTTCCTTAGGGAAAGGCATAAATATCTTTTTGGATTGGTGAAAAAGTAAAATATCTCAGAATTGAAAGCTGATTTATCTTCCTTTTTCACCTTTTGTATAGAAATGTTTATCAGAAAAAGTAGTGGGTAAATTAGCCATATTCTCAAGTATATTTGGAGCCATTTCTTTGCAGGAGATAACTTGTATCTGAATTTCAACTCTTGGATTAAAATATTGTTTTCCAGATAGGATCAACTTAGTACAATTAATTTCCCTGTTTTTCTTTAAATCTTAAAGAATTTTGAGTTTAGGTCCCTAAGAGCTCCATTTTCCCTCCCATTCCCTTTTAAATTTTATACCTCTCATTAAAACAAGTTTTCCACTTTTGAAAAGAAGAACATACTGTATAAAAAAAAAATTACCCCAAGGAAAAGTTTAGTAGCATAAGACCTCTCTGGCATATTATTAACCTTATGTATCTAGGTAGGAAAGCAGTGAGTTTTGTGATGTGTGATCACAAAAATAGAATTGATCCTTGAGACTGGGAACATTGGGAAAAAATGGATTTCTAGTATTCATTTAACAATAATTCTATAAAATATATTTATTAAGAGCATATTATATGTAGGACTACTTTCTTCATGCTGAGGATAAAAAAAATGAATATGAAAGCCCTTTCCCTCAAGAAGCTTACTTTTACTTATTTTTTTGAAAATAGTATATACACAAATAATTATATTATAGTTTATGGAGTGATGAAAACAAAAATTAAGTCTGAATTTACTTCTCTAAAAAATGTTTGAGGAGGACAAGAATATGTAGAATATCTTATATATCTAGTGTATTATGAGTGAATATGGGGCATCTAAAAGGAATTACTTCCTTGATCAGAGACTGTTTTTTATGGAAGCTTCAACTTTGGAAACAGGTGAAAAACAGGAATTAAATAATAAAAATTTCTGCATAACCAAAAGAGGTGTAAAAATGTTTTTGGATTAAAATTTATAAATTTTACTCATAGAAGGGTTTCCCTCAAGTCCTCTGAATCGGCCAATATCATTTTCAGATGCCCACTATGTGCCAGGTATTGTGTTTACTGAACATAAAATTCCAGTAAGCTTGGCTTTTTTGTTTCATAGCCTATAAGGTTAGAAGCAGGAAATTAAAAGTGGAGTGGAGGAATGTTATAGGTACACAGGCACATTAACAGTATCATAAAGTGACGAGAGATAAGACAGTGAGCTTACAAATATATATTTTTTTAATTAAAAAAAATTTTTTTATTAAAGCTTTTTATTCATAACCGTATGCATGGGGAATTTTTCAACATTGACCCTTGCAAAACCTTCTGTACGAAATTATCCTCCTCTTCCTCCCACCCACTTCCCTTAATGGCAGGTAGTCCAATACTTGTTAAATATGTCAAAATATTTGTTAAAATCCAATATATATATGTATCTTTATTTAGTTATCTTGCTGCACAAGAAAAATCAGATCAAGAAGGAAGGAAAAAAAAAAAAAAACCTGAGAGAAAACAAAACAAAAGCAAACAACAACAGAAAGAGTGATGTAGTCCACACTCAGTTCCCATGGTCCTCTTTCTGGGTGTATATGACTTTTCATCATTGAACACTTGCAACTGGTTTTAATCATCTCATAGTTGAAGAGAGCTATGTCTATCAGAATTGATCATCGTATAGTCTTGTTGTTGCTCTGTATAATGATCTCCTGGTTCTGCTCATTTCACTTGAGCTTACAAGTATTGTGGAAAACAATGCTATTACTAAAAATGTAATGCTTAGAATTGAGCCTTACAATATTTTAGATGTAAGTCAGGCTTGATCCTTAGTCAAATTGTTTTGGTAATGGGTGTTTTCATTTTATCTCATGAAATTAGGAACTTGAATTAAATGATTTTTTTTTCTTTTTTTGCTGAGACAATTGAGGTTAAGTGACTTACCCAGGGTCACACAGGTAGGGAATGTTAAGTGTCTGAGATCAGATTTGAACTCAGGTCCTCCTGACTTCAGGGGTGGTGCTGTATCCACTGGGCCACCTAGCTGCCCCAATTAAATGATTTCTTAAGCACCATTCAAGTTTAAATTCTGTGATTCTAAGACAAAAATTAGGCGAGAGTTATGAGAATTGGAGCTATTTGCTAAAGTATAAAATTAAAATACTTATACACTTCAGTAGGGTCCGAGGGCTTCTATATTAATTATGTGATTTTTGGATCATGCAGGAAAAGTTAGGTATGTTCAACATATTTTGTTTTAAGAAATAGACTTTAAGTCAAATGGTCTTTTTCTCTGTCTCCATATTTCTTGACTCTCTCCTGCCATTTTACAAAGTTATTTGTTCCTTTTAGATACTCTATTATCTTCATATTTTCATGATGTCTCTTTGTTTTTTTGTTTTGTTTTGTTTTTGTTGGACAGTCCCTTCCCAATCTCTTTTGTTGAATCATACTATTTTTTTGGATAATTCCTTTTTTATGTTAAATTACTTGACAAATCGAATATGTGTATACATATTTTTACAGTTATCTTGGTGTGCAAGTTGGATCTACAAGAAAAAGAAATCTGAGAAGGGAAACATAATGCAAGCAAACATCAATAGAGAGCATGAAAATGTTATGTTGTGGTCCACATTTCATATCCCTCTCTCTGGGTGTATATGGCTTTCTTTACTAAACAACTGGAATTGGTTTGAAGCATTTCATTGTTGAAGAAAGTCATGTCCCTTAGAACTGATCCTCATATAGTATCGTTGTTGCCATGTATAATGATCTCCTGATTCTGCTCATTTCGCTCAGTATCAGTTCGTGCAAGTCTCTCCAGGCCTCTCTGAAATCATCCTGCTGGTCATTTCTTATAGAACAATAATATTCTATAACACTTATGTACCACAATTTATTCAGCCATTCTCCAATTGATGGATATCCACTCAATTTCCAGTTTCTAGTCACTATAAAAAGGACTGCCACAAACATTCTTGCACACGTGGGGCCCTTTTTTTGGATAATTCTTCATGAAAACTTTTTATTTTCAAAATGTGTGCAAAGATAATTTTCAAAATTCACGCTTGTATTCCAAAATTTTCCACCTCTCTTCCCCCTACTCTTTTTTTCTAAATGACAAATAGCCCAATATATGTTAAACATGTGCAATTCTTCTTTACATTTTTCTACAATCTTCATGCTGCACCAGAAAAATCAGATCAAAAAGGAAAAAAAAATGATAAAGAAAACAAAAGGCAAGCAAACAATTTAAAAAATGAAAATACTATGTTGTGATCCATATTCAGTCCTCCATCACTATTCCATTGGAATTGGCTTGAATCACCTCACTGTTGAAAAGAGGCATGTTCGTCAGAATTGATCATGGTATAATCTTGCTGTTGCTGTGTACAAGAAACATAATATTTCTTGTGCCCCTTGACTAGGTGTACCCAGATATTCCTTTCTCTTGCTTGAAGCTTTGTCTCTGTCTCTTTCTCTTTCTTTGTCTGCTCTGTTTCTCTTTTTTCTCTGTCTGTCTCTCTGAGAAGTCTTTCTCCTTGTGACTTCTTTAGTTCCCCAGGGGTTCAGTTATCATTTATATACTGATAAGAATATAGTCTCTCTTCTGAATTCCAATTTACTTTTTCAATTGCCTATGGAGTATTTTGAACAGTACTTTCTCTAGGTATCTCAAATTCAGTATGTGTAAAACACAAGCCTACCTTCCTTTCTAATGTTCTTGTTTCTGCAAAGATCTCTGTTGTCTTTCTTATCCTGGATTACTAACTTGAGTTGTTACTTATCCTTAATTAAATAAGTATTCATTAACATATCACACATTTATCCCACTTACTTGGCTACCACCTTAGTTCAGGTCCTCATCATCTCTTGCCTAGCCTGACTCATTCAGTTAGCATTTGTTAGCTTAACTAAGTATTAGGGATACAAAATAAAGGAAAAGACAGTCCCTCCTCTCAAGGAACTCATAATCTAATGCAACAGCTTTTGATCATTGACTCCAGTATTTCCTTTCTCCAAACCACCCTGTGGATGCTTCAGATGGGATATTCTTAAAATAAACATCTATATTACTCTTTTTTAAAAATCAAATATACTAAGTGATTTCCAGTCTTGGTTTTATAGCATCTGGGAATGGGAGTGGGAGTGGAAGGGAGGCATCAGTTACTTTGAAAGAAAATGGTCAAATAATTGAAACAAAATGCAAATTAATCTTTATGAGACAGAAAAGAATAAATGGCATATGCTATTTTTTCCTTGGTGGTGGTAGTGTGGGAGGTCAGGGAAAGGAGTTATAAAATCATACAGATAATTGAAAAAAGTTATTTTACCTTTGTAAATTCACAATCTTAAGTTGTTCATTTAATGGATGAAAATGAAAGACTATTGATATAGTTTTTTTTTTTTTTTTGCTTTTTGCTGAGGCAATTGGGGTTAAGTGACTTGCCTAGGGTCACACAGCTAGGAAGTGTCTGAGACCAGATTTGAACTCAGGTCTTCCTGATTTCAGGGCTGGTGCTCTAACCACTGTGCCACCTAGCTGCCCCTATTGATATAGTTTTTAATTATTCCTACCACCAGTTAGAATATAAAAAATAACAGTAAGGTCAAGAATTGGGAGAGCAAAGACTGTTGGCATACAGAATTTGCTAGAATTATTGAATAAGAATATTGAAGTTTTTATAGTCATGTTTCAAATTTACCCCACTTTTTGGTGTTTATAATAAAATAGTTGACTTAAACTATATTGGTTTTAAAACATTACATTTTTATTGTATGTTAATCATTTTATTGGGTTTTGAGAATTCTACTTTAGTTATTATGGTACAGTGTATTTAGCCATTTAACCATTCTAACCCTTATAACATTATAGATAATATAAGAGTAAAATTCAGCACAGCTCCTATCCATATTATCATAAATTCTCTATTTAAAACAGAATATTTCAATGACCTAAGTATGGCTTGAGGTGTAGTGGTTAGGGAGCAGATTAGGAAGAAGTTTCTACTTCTGGCATATAATTGCTATGTTTTCCAAGCAAATCTCTTAAGCTTCAAAAGCTCTAGATAACTAAGAAAATAGAAATTGCAGGAAAGGGTATAGACCAAGGAAATATATATATATATATATATACATATATATATATATATATATATATATATTTTACCTGGGAATTCTCTGTAATACTAAAATGATAGATCTAGTTTTTATTCTTTTGTAAAAGCATAATATTGTTCTTTAGGATCATGGTTGAAAGAAGCAAGTTGTAGTAAAAACAACCCTATATTGAAGTTAGAGGACCTTGACCTGGCCTTTGTTTGTTATTTTGCTATATCTATTGCCTGGGCATTAAGGCAAGTAATTTGACCTCTGTTTTCTGGCTCTCAATTATAGGCTTCAAATGTGATCCAATTTTCTTTTTTTTAAAAAAGAAACTGAAGTTCAAAGAGGTTGTACATTACCAAAGATCCAGGATAGTCTCATTAAGATTTTTCAGGCATTTATACTTGAGGTTTTATTGTCAAATAAGTTTTGATTTCGACTCACTATTTTAAACTATTTCTATGACAGTTTTTAGTATCACTGTAAATATTTCAATGAACACTGATTGTAGTGGTTTTATTGAAGTGCAAACAAAAATTAAAATCAGTTTTAACTTTGGAGGGCTCAGTAATAATTGTTACTTACATTTATATTTGCAGAGTATTTTTCACACATTTTCATTTAATTCTAACAATGTCTCAGATTCACTTCTATTTATTCACTCCTACATTACATATAGGGAAATTGAAACTTGAAGAAGTATGGCAAAACCTATAGGAAGCTATTAAATTTGGCACTTCTGCTTTATACTCTTTGGAAAGTGAAACTGTGGCTCTCATGAGAGAAAATGATACAAATGCAGCCTGACAGTGAAATGCTTATAATATATTAAAATCATTTGTGTACATAAATTGATGGTAATGGGATCAATGTATTTAACTTTATCTGTCACAGTGTCTTGCACATAGTAGAAGTTAAGTAAATACTTGTTGGGTATCCTCCATATACCTAGGTGAGTCACTGGCCTTGTGACATAGAGAAATAATGTCATAATCTCCAACTGTGAGTTCTATTTCATCCATGGAGATAAGGTCAAACTGGTGTGGAGATTTATTGCCTTTTGGTACTTTTAAAAAGTTTTATTACTTCATTGTTTTATTGTTACAGGTGGGTTTCATTTAGTTGAAATACACTACTGTTATCTTCTATGGGTTCAAGAATAACTTTGGGCATATATATTCATGGGTTCTAATTTCAGCACTCCCCTTATTCTCAGCTTTATATTCCAATGTAGGTAAGTCCTATGTTCAGATTTCATGCTACCTCCCAATCTCATATTTCTTCATTAATGAATTACTGATTTTTCAAGGCATTAGTATAATTTAGGCATTTAATTCCTAGGGGTGAGTCATTTTATTTGTATGTTTAGTTTCTTGCTTGATGTGGTTGGTGTGTGTGTTTTGTGTGTGTATTTAAACATATACATTTATATTGAAATTTTAATATATAAATCTAATTTAACTGCATTAGTGGATTTACTCAATAGATCTCAGATTATTTATCTTTTTAGTTATTTTTTTTTCTTGAAAAACTGAAGCAAGTATATTATTACTGTTTTATCATATCCGGAATTTCTGTAGTATACCATCACAACTTGTATAAAAGTGCAAATAGATTTTTAAAAATCCAAATCAGATTGAATGTTTGCTTAATATTCATAGAATTATCTTTTTTAAAAATAGTTGGGAATTCTTCCTCAGATAAAATCCTCAGACTACCTTGAAGAATTATCAGAAAATCTAGTGTTTGACAGCAGAACCACTAATTAGAATAAAAGTAAAACAAATTAAAATTACACATGTTATTTTCATATATTCCACAAGGTTCCCTCCTTGAGTTGTTGACTCAGTTGGATCCAACTGTGTATTCTTTCATTTGCGGTTTTCTTTGCAAAGATACTGGAGAGGTTTGCCATTTCTTTCTCCAGGTCAATTTACATATGAAGAAATGGAGGCAAACAGTTAAATGATTTGTTCCAGGTCACAAGCTATTAAATAGTGTCTAAGATCGGATTTGAACTCATGGGGATGAGGCCTCCTGCTTTCAGGCTGGGCATTCCATCCACTGTGCTACCCAGATGCCCCTTCTTCCCTTAAGGGAAGGATTTTTATGTTAGAACCATTTCTTCTCTGAGAAGAGCCAAAGAGCTGCCTGTCACAGCTCCTCAAGTTTGTTTCATAATCAAATTGATCACTAATGTATAAAAAGGTAACAATACAGTTTGATAGTTTGAAAGATACATGCTCTCCAGTGTTGCAGATGTGTATGATGTTTTCTCTCAAATCCAGATACCTTATTAGCAAATGATGTTGCAGACCATTGAAGCTCAAGCTATACAAACAAGACTATCTATAATGAATATTTAAATTCAATTTCAAAATCTAGTGTACATTATTTTCTAGGACCTTTTTTTCCCCCCACATTTAATGGACATGGTTTACATTTAATGGACACCAGTCATTACCAAATAAAACCCTTCTTCTATATAACTGGACCATTTTCAATATTTTTGGTGATGAAATGTACTTGAACAAAACTCTTGTGCTAACTTACTATGTTATGCATGAGCAGAGGCTACAAGTATCATTTGAATTTTTTGTGAAATAATTTTAAATAAGTGACATCTACTTTTTATTAATTTTTAAAATTAATTCATCATTGCTTAAATGTAAATGCTGTGAATTTAAATTTAAAGTATTTGTTAGAGGAAGGGTTTTTTGTTTTGATTTTTGCTTTTTCCCATTTTTATAGTGTTACTATATGTACTAAAATATTTAATCCATTATATTTTAAAATCTGTCCTTTATCCAAACATAACTCTTAAATGCTGTAGCTCAAGACTTTAACTTTTCTGTGTCATAGACCCCTTTGAACTGTCTGATAAAGCTTATTAGCCTATTTTCAGAATGTTTTTAAACTAAATAAAATTAAATTAAATCATGGGATTGTAGAGGAAACAAAATATATTGGAATACTACTGTCAAAATATGAAAATACAAACAATTCAAAGACCCCAGGTTAAGAATTACTGTTTTAAACAGAGCCAGCATGGTACTTTGAACAAAAGTTGGAACATAGTACTCATTAACATCTAATATCATGCATGTTTCTGCTTTCAAATATAGAAATCATGTTTTAAGCTTGTAACCATTTTATGACTTCTCTAAAATCTCTTCTGCAAATCCTACATTGAATAAAATATTTCTATTATCTTAATCTTTTGTACAATTTACTCTGATGTAATTGTGTTCTTAATATGACAATCACATTTAAAAATTAAACCTAGTCTGAAACAGGTTTTGTTGTTTGCCACCTGACATTAAGTAGTAAGAAATGGATTTTGCCATTTTATTTTCCCTGATAACTGTTGTAATGACCAGATACTGCTACAGAAAATATAAAAATTTCTCCAATGACTGATAGTTACCAAAATAAATATAAAATATGCTGAATAATCACTGTCTAATCAGTTAGTTAAGAAGTAGTATTTAGATGTAGATATTAGAAAATTAATGTCCCAGGGAGAGATTGACAGTAAGCAATAATAGGCAAAACAGGTAAATATGTAACTTTTATTTTTTACCATAGCAATTTGGCATTGATATTTAGATTATATTTTTGTCTCTCCCGAATTTGTCTGAACTCTATACAGTACTGTTAATAGAGCCAATTATAAATATTTGGTAAATTCATTTTTATAAATTTATACTTTCGTGTTCACACATACACACCATATATAATGTGGTATATTTGTTTTTGTAAACCAGATGAAATCAATCTTGATCAGCTGAAGAAAATATTATTGAAAAGATTTCTTCATTTTAAAGCCTTGAATTTTTAACTGCTATGATTATATTTTTCTTTAAGTTTCCTCACAATTTTAAAGTACTTCCTTTGGGAGCTCCACTTCTCACATTTGGAATTTATTTTCAGTTATTTTCACTAATAGCTTTTTCTTTTCCCACTTTTCATATTTGATTTCTTCTTTTGCTTTTAAGCAAAGCTGTTTGGCCAGCTCTTATTTAAGAGATATAAGTATAAGTATATATATGTAGATATAAGTTCTTTTTCATTTCAAGGTTATGATTATGTAGCCCACTTGAATTTTTCCCATTCTTGTATCTTGTGTTTCTTCAGAATGTGGTACATTTTGTTGTGCTCATATAGAAATGAAGAATTATCTAGTAATTACATATCCAATTACATATCTTTAAGAAAAGGCCATTTTATTTATCTAATTATCAAATTCCAGTGTTGTTTTCAGTGTATCACCTTTCTGTTACTGAAGACTTTTGTAATAAATTTTCATAGCAAAAAGTGAAACCTGGGGGGAAAAATTTTTCAATTATATAGTCTCATAACTCAGCAAGATATTTCAATTAAATAAATATTTGCTAAGTATCTCCTATATACTTAAGTACCTAGCACTTAATAGATAGCTTGCTACTTTATAAAATTAAATGCAGAGTATTAGATGTATTTAATAAAGGTAGTATGTTTCTCCAAAGTTAAATATTGAACCAGCAAAATAAAATAACAAAGAAGGATTACAAAGTGAGTCAAAAAAGATGGTGTACAAGGAGTAGGGTAATGGCACCTAAAGTTTCCAGTCAATTACTTATTTTGAAAGCAGTTAATATGTGAAGAATTTCAAAGGAGCAGCTTGTTTTACCGAACAATAATTGATCATTTTTGAAGCTGTTCTTCTTCAAATATCTGTTGTCTCCAAGCTTCTCTTTTGGTTTATGTGGTGCATATTTAAACCATCTTAGGACCTTATGAAGGAAAAATATACTTTGAGAAATCCATTGGGGAGGAATGGGATCGATAAAGACATTTTATATCAATGTAGTTATAACTACTTCCTTTGGGGGGGGGGATCTAGAATTTATTTATTTATTTATTTATTTTGAGTTATAACTACTTTCAAAGCCAATAGAAATCAAGGATTAATCCTTTTCAAAGCAGCTTAAATAAATGCATTGCTAGAGAAAGTCAAGCTTTTTAGTTCCTGTTTTGTATTCCAAATAAAAGAGCAACCATTAGCATTTCAGGATTACTATTGTCTGTGGAACCCCACCTTTCTTTGATTGTATCTACAAGACCAAAGACCAAATTCCAAATGAACATTCATATATTTTTCCTGGGAATTATTCTTGTTGCCTTAGGGTCACTGAATAGTTTCTTCAGCATAGTAATACTTTAGAGTTTTATAGTCTTAAGAGTTTTCAGAACTCTTACAGACATTTTTTTCCCCTGGGATCTTTGTCAATATTGTGACATAGAAAGGCTAAGTGATGTTATTTCTACTATTGGTAAGCAAATAGGCCTAATGGGGAGATGTGTGTAATTTTTATTCAAGGTCTCATTAAAAAAACATGACAGTATCAACAACTGAATCTCAGTTCTTTTGATATATGATCCAATTTTCTTTGAACCTAATTGTTCCACTTTGGTTATAATAAAAAATTTCCTATGTATTTTACCTATTATTATTGGTTCATCATTTATTACTTTTCTTTTGTGCTAAGCAGAGTTACAAAGATGTTTAAGACTTGGTTTCTGTCCTTAAAGAGCTTATATTATAGTAGGAA